>CM061921.1:308446977-308481283 GCA_031002005.1 Vandiemenella viatica | reverse complement strand
TTATGCAGGCTTAGTTTCTACTCTCATTAAAAAATTTCTGTTATGAAACTGTTCATGATAACTCATGCATCTTCCCTATTGTCATGATCATTATAACTCGCGCACCAGTAGTCCATGTACTAATGATTCCTATCAAGCATGGTGGGTGTGCTGTAATGCTGTGGCCTCACATTTGGAAGGACACAGTTTCAAATCCCTGTCTGGCCATCCAGATTTGGATTTTCAATTGTTTCCCCAAATCACTACAGCTGAGTGCCAGGATGGTTCATGCAAAAGTCAATGACCAAATTCCTTCCATTTCCTTAGCCCTAGCTCTTTTCTGTCTCCAATGACCTCCATATTGACAAGGCATAATGCCATAAAAGAAAGATATAAATCTGTATAGCTCCCAGATGAGCAATCCTGTGCATCCTAATATTTTAACCTCTTATACTAATTACAACTAACAAAAGTCATACCATCTCCTTCTTTAAGTTCTTTAACATATCTACACTATTAAGATTTCGAATATTTCACAATTTTGAATCACAGAATGGGTCTATCCAGGGGCGTAGCTACTATGGGGCTAGGCGGTGCAGTGCACCGGGGCCCTCACGCTCAGGGGGCCCCCAAGCATACCTCAAGGGGCCCCAAAGCGCACCTCTAGGGGCCTTCAAGTGCAGTTTAGAGGGCCCCACGAGCCTTCACGGCAAACTGGCGACCTTTTTTTTTTTTTTTTTTTTTTTTTAGCTCTACCGTCGCCTAAGGGGCCCCCCCTGAGAGTACAAGAGCCTCTCACTAAGGGCCCTCGCTGTGCTCAGGGGGGCCCCAACCACTGCTCAGGGGCCCCTAAAGAATAATTCAAGGGCCCTCATCCTCAGTTCAGGGGGCCCCTACCAGCACACAAAGCAAAAAAAAGGTCGCCCGTCTGGCCTGAGGGCCCAAAATAAATGTTTTGCACCGGGGCCCTTGTTGACCTAGCTACGCCACTGGGTCTATCAGGTATGATGACTCGTCTCTGAGCAGCCCCACCTAGAGGTCTAATTGAGAGACTATTATACCTCTCGAATATTTTACCCAGGAAGAAGACATGATTCCTTACGCAAGTTTAGATCATTGTGTGGCTTTGTGACAAATCTTCTGTGTTTAATGAAGTGGCTTCCTGTGCATCTGCATGCTGTTGATTTTATCTGATTCATCTGCCTTTAGAAGCTGTTTCCAACTCCAGGGGTTAGAGGCTTTCCTAGACCATTTCTGACTTCCTCCTTCCAGGATGGCTCTTGGCAAGTACTAGGTTCAGGGCTAGCATTGGGGGGGGGGGAGGTAAGCGGATTAAATGTACCCTGGCCCACCTGGCTGATGGGGCCTGATCACTGGCTGTGTAGGGGCCCCCCACTCAAAAAGGTTGCCCATTTAGTGTGAGGGAGGGCCCTAACTGATGAATTGGCCAAGGGCTCCTAACTGGTTACGTGACTGCTAAGAACGCTTATCCCAGGGCCCCAATATCCTAGCGTCGGCCTGACTAGGTAATGCAGCATACCACACAGGAAATGATGTAGAACTACATATTTAGTAGTAAGATATCAATTGAGTTGAATATTCACTTAAATACTAAACTAATTTATTAACTTTTTTTGTATCTGAGCACCAAAAAATTTTGGCTTTTCAAAAATTCTTTATTTTTTCCCCCGCAGGTTTCACAAGCTTGCTGATGTCAGAAGAATTTGAAATATTTAACCCAGATCATAAAGTTGTGTACCAAGATATGTCTCAGCCATTGAACCACTATTATATTGCTTCCTCACACAACACGTAAGATAATAATTGTTAGCAAATATGGGATAAAGATACATTTCTAGTTTTAATTTTGATGATATTTTTTATTTAGATCACTCATAATTGAATGAAGAATAAGAAATAGAGTACATTAGGTTTATTACTTATATATATAACTAATCATACTTGGTATTCTCTTGACATCACTTAATAGATAAAGTTTGTGTTTTTCAGTAATCAGTATTTACAAGATAAGAGGTTGATTTTTTATTATTATTTATGGCCCCATGCTATGAAAGTTCTTTTCTGGAAGCTAATTGCATCTTAGTTTTGAAAGTTCTTTCGATTTAATTTTTCATGTAGCAGGTGTGGTGTATGAGCAATTTTAACTTAAGCTACTATATTTGTATTTGCATCTTTCAGCATTAGGTTAGTGTTAACTCATACATCCAGAATGTGTAATAGTTATATCTGACATATTTAAAGAAATATGGAAGTGGAATATTTCATAACTCTTATATTTGAAACAATGTTAAAGACATTGCTTCAAACTGAAAAACAAGTTTGTTTATCTTATCCAAATGATAAACTAATTAGGTTAGGGGGTTCCAAGATTTGTAATGAACAAGAGTATGGAAAATTATGAGCTATTGGAAACAGTCTAGTGATTGGATTATTTTGATAAGGACAGAAATTACACCAGTCCCTCCCACATTTTTACAACTGTATATAGAGGGGCAGATCCAGGATTTTGTTTTGGGAGGGGCTTGAGCGGACTTTGGTTTGCGGGGGGGGGGGGGGGGGGCACTTGGCTTGAGTGGATTTTGAAAGGAAAAAAAGTCTCCAAAATTACAATATCGGAGATGGACCTAGATACTTTACTTTTTGGGGGGGGAGGGTTTGGGCCCCCTAGTCCCCCTCCCTGGATCCACCCCTGTGTATATACCAACATTACAAGAGGATGATGATGAAATAGTGAAACTATATTCTGAAATAAAAGACTTGTTCCTATATGTAAAGGGAAAGGAAACTGTAATGATCTTGGATGATTAGAATGTGGTAGTATAAAAAGAAGGGAATACTGTAGGGAATTATGGCATAGGAAAAAGAAATGGGTGAGGAAACAAGTTATTACAATCTTTCAAAATATATCGACTGGTGATAACAAATGTGCTTTCTAACAATCATGTTAGGATATACAACTGGAAATTTCTAGGGAATACAAGAAGATTTCAGTTAGATTATACTATGGCTAAACAGAGATTCAGAAACGAAGTTTTGAACTGTAAGGCATAACATACCTGGGAGCTGATGTAGAAACTGTTAGTTATGAGGTGTAAACTTTGATCCAAAAGAATAAGGCACCAAAATCAACAATTGATATAAACAAACTGAAAGAATCTCAAATGCGAGATAAATCTGCAGAGGCCGTAAATGTGAGTCTAAGATGTAACTATGAAAGAAATTCATTTCAAAAAGAGTTAGGTACAGTCTTTGACATTACTTTTGGCCGCTGCTGAAATATTCTATCACTCTTATTTTGCACAATCTGGCATCAATGTCATCCCAGGCAACAGGAACGCAATACTGGCTCCGCCTCCTCGCAATTTCATTGGTGGATATTTTATTCAGAGCCATCTATACTGCAGATTTTTCATTTCCTTAAGTCAATGCAGGAAACAATTGGCTAACAGGTAGGAATTAAGCTCCTCCCACTGACGATTCTTATTGGCAGAACAGTTCATCAACCTTCCATTATATTTCTATAATACTTTACCAAAATTCAGATCTTGAAACGTATCCCACAAGTTGTAATTAAGAGGGTTGCATTAAAGTGAGGCAGGAAACAGGCTCAATGCTATATATTACTACGGTTGATTACCATAAAACTATAACGATAAGATTGTTATACTCATTTTGATAATTCCTTCGGATAATATTTCACTCATATATCTGGTCAGTCCACAAACCAAGGGATAATCATGTTCCATTAGGTAGAATTTTTAGTACTACGAAACAACAGAAACAAGAAATTATTTCGGAACTGTCTCTCTCCAAGATGGATTGAATGAAACAGTCTTACTTCGCTGCGTTGTATACACCTATACGAGGAAAGTAGCACCGAGCGTCCAGTGGTCCTATGGTTAGCGTTCCGGGCTGCTGAGCGAGCGGTTCCGAGTTCAAATCCAAGTAGTTCTTATTTTTTTTTTTTTTTTAATTTTGAAATTTATCATTACTTGTATTTTCTATTTTAAGCGTATCAAAACTGCACATTGCTTATGAGTATAAGGTATCCATGATTCTTTCCTAACTGCGTCAGGAAATACGAAAAAGATCTGCGAAACTACCCAATGTTTCGTAACTAATAGCCAACGTAAGCATGAAAGATTTGCGGCGGCAGAACTGACGAAAATCTACACAGGTTTCAAGCCGCGCCGAAATCATATCATCTGTCCCTTTTCAAAAGACACACATGTGTCCAAAATAATTATTTCACAGTAGAACGATCATCGCGTTTCAGAAAGAAATTTTTTACAAGAGGAATTTTTGCTCTCTTTGTAGGTGGACGATAATGATTATGCACTATATAAATAAATGAGAGTTAATCGCGTAGAACTAAATAATAGCACCGCAACAAATTAAATGACCATTGTCACTAAAAAATTTACATCCAGATTATTATCGTAGGACAAAAATAAATTCTTTTATAACTGGTATAAGTAATTAAAGTTAATTTAGATTTGGGCTTAAAGACAGGGAGTTCTTAAAGTACCGTTTTTCCCGTTTTCTACAATGCTGTTAGTTGTTTTTGACACTATTACTTCATGATCTTTACAGCATTGGGATTTATTAAATACTGGGGATAAATGCGCATTATTTAACAAGGCGTGAAATTACCTGCGTTATTCTTTGTTTGGAATAACATAAATAAATTCAAGCATTTGGCGAATGAGGATGTCGCCGTTCGCGTGATTGTTCTTTAGTCTCCTGTATAAAGTGGAACGCTCAAGTTTTGTCACCCGTCACCCGTCATAATCGACTCCATAATCGCCTAGGTCTCAAGGATTCAAACAAACACAGTCTACCGGTAAAGTAAGGTTGATAATGACTAAAGACCGGAAGACCGAGCGTGGCGTGTGAGCGGTAACGCTCTGGCTCCAGGCAAATGCTGGGATGATTCTTATAGAAGGCCATGGCCGTTCCCTTCTTTAATAAATTCAACATCGATGAAACGTAAAGCAATAAACAAAAAAAATAAGGATGGGGAGGAGGTATTGTTAATAGATTACAAGCCAGCTGCGACCTCCTCAATAAATTTAGCCAGATCTATTTTTCTATGATTTTACGCCTCGTCGACATAGAGGTGATTATTGGCTGGATAGGAGTAGTGGCAAGGATTTCGGCCATGCCCTTGTAAAGAACCCATTCCGGTATTCATATGGAGTGATTTGGGGAAACCTTGGAAACCACAAATCTGTATCGCCGAACTTGGATTCGAACCTATGTCCTCCCGAATAAGAGATCAGAACGTAAACGATTTTCAGACGACGCCTAGTCATTCACAAGCCGTCACAGCACCGACAAACGCGTGTTCCGAAATGGTAAAGATGTAGAAAAATAGATATTTGTTCAACCTCTAAAACGGTAAATAAATAAAATAAAATAATTTGATTCTTTATCTATGAATGCTTGGGAGACGTTACTTTTTGTATTGCCCTCATGCAATTAACATGGATTCCCACCATTTATTCAATTACTAGCTGTATGTTGGATAATTGTGAAACCAACAAAAACTTTTGCCAAATGTTCTGCTCGTGTTGAATTATTACGTGTAGATATTATTTACGCGTTATAAAGGTATTCTTCCTTGCCGAAGGAAGTAGGAAACTTAAGACTACTTCCTGGTAAGCGTTGTCATATTTACTTTCTGCGATGTTGCCACGATGTTCTGCGTAGTAGTAGAGCTGTAGCAATTTCCCTATACAAGAAATAGTGTCTCATAGCTGGACACACACATCGGCGAAATGAAAAATTATTTATGTTCCAGTCTCATCTAGAATATTTTCATTTAACTGATTACTTCTCTTGTAACAGTTCGATTCTTTATACAGATTACTATTCAATCACGGAATGTTGTATCTATATGTATATATTTTCTTTGGTCATATAATTGATGAAGCACCAGCTTCTGTAAGTTTAGGTGTCTGAGTGGTAACGCGCTGGGCTGTCAACGTGCTGGTTCTCGGTTCAAGCCCAGGTGCTGTAATTTTTTTTTCATTCTTTATCTCCTTTTCACTTGTTGCAAAATACATATCATTTAAGTAAGTTTATATATGTTTCGTGGTCAATTGGAACAGTTGAAAAGAATCATAAAATTAATGTTTTGGCTGAAATGAGAAAGTGTCAACGCATCTTGCGCCAATAGGAACTGAAAGCCAGTTTTCCGATAAATTTAATTTAACCATTACGATTTGTGCCACTCAACTTTACCAATTTTTTTCTAGTTCTGATGGCAAAGGCGGGAGATTGATGATTGGGGTAATGATGGCTGTTTAAAAATAACAAGGACCTAAATCAAACTAATGTGCGGTTTTTGTAGCTAATGTTCCTGTTGGACACAGTGGTATTAGCAAGCAAATCAGAATTGAAAAAATGTGAGTAGTTATTATTACGAAAACAAAAAATCATCATTGTCGAATAACATGCTAATGCGAGGTTCCGTATTTAAAAAAATGATGCTCCTACTAGTGATCAGTAATGATATAATTGATGTATATCCTCAATATAATGACATGATAACCTTATTTCCGAAATCTGAAATTGCAAGAAAAAAACAGGAAATTTGAGGAAGGAGGAAAGATAATGCCAGGCTGGTTATAAGTTGATATTACCTTAACTTCTGTCTCTGGTAATCCAGTGAGGACGGTACTGTAAGTGGCTCAGATTCGCGGAGCCATGCTGATCCCGGAATCTAGTGCGTTGTCTCGCGGTTCCACGGTTCGTGTCAGGCCGCGGGCAAAAGTGGTTTCATGAGCGTTATGGTTTTCTGGTGTTGCTTGTACACGGGACAGTGAAAACATATTATACACTTAATGAGAGGCAAAAGCTACATATGTCTGCATTTTCGTTGTTATTCTTTAGTAACGTAATTATTAATGCAATGGCTCGGAAAAAATTAGAATTCATATACAATAATGACAAAGAGTCCATTCATTTAGTAAACTGGAAGGAAAGATCGAAAGCAAGGCCAGTGCTTACCAAAATTTCCGCCTACTTATGCGGAAACAGGAAATTATGAACGTCCGTCTTCTATAAATAACCTGTGTTTCACTTTCCTGATACTCTGCTATCAAGCATTAAGAGACACTTTATTTCACTCCAATATTCAACTGTATTCTTAAATGAGAAACAAGTGCTGTAATGCTCTCACTCGTAGATTTTTTAAGACTGTCGTATAGATTATTTATAAAATTCATCCATTCATTCTATACGAATATTCATTGTGTTAGAGAAAATAAATATGCACCCAAATTTCTTTTAATCTAGACACAAACGTCAATTCTGCTGTGAATCCGAGCGAACGATGGACTGATAAAAGCTATAGTAGTTAAACCGAACCGTCAGAATTTAATTATTCGAAGCGTTAAAGATCCTTGTAATTATTAGTTTACAGTGATATGGGTGGGCCGCGATCTGCAGCCAATGAATTCCAAACAAATCGGAGGATCTACCCAATAACGAGTCTTCTGAAGTGGCTCTAGATAGTGCTAACTTCATCTATCAGCTGACACGTAATTTTTACTTAACAACATAGTAGTTTATCTGTTACCAAAACGTTACGCAAAATAAGTGTTACTATTTCTATCTGTTATTTTATGATTTTTATCTCGGGACAAAATCTTCCAGAAATTTAGAAACTGATAGCTTTTAGCTTAGAATAAATGAAACGTAGGATATTTACAAAAACCACTCCTCTTCCTTGTGGATGTTACGACGTCCATATCCTGGCTATCATTCTTCTACAACTATGAGGAAACAAACTACTTGCTTGAAACTTTGGCTAAATGAATTTACATCCAGTATCCTGATTTGTACTGTAAGACTGGATTGTTACTCATTTCAGTATTCTGAAATGGATTGTGTTTGACTTTAGCATCACTTCAGCGTACAACAGGTTAATGTGTCAATACATACAGATACCAGTAGTTCTAAATTAAATCTTGTTTGCGTTACTATTCAGCAAACGAATAGGAAATTAATCCAATAATATTTTGGTTGAATGATGGATTGTTTCATTGATTGAATTATACGGATGTTTGACTGATCTATTAATATCAAAAAATTTTGAGCCTCACTTTTAAAAATGTTTGTCAGTAATGTTTAGACTCAATTACAAATCATATATTTACATTAATTCATAGCCGAACGAATTGGATGAAGGGTAAAGTTTAGCAGTGACATTAGACAGTACTCAATTCACATTCACGATCCAGTCATCAAAATTTCGTTTTAAATAAAAAAAATACGAAATGTGAAATTTCCCCTTCTCAAAGACAGAGGCCGTTTTTTTTTTTTTTTTTTTTTTTTTTTTTTTTTTTTTTTTTTTTTTTTTTTACATTACTTAAAAACTAATATTTTCCGAGCCATTGCATTAATAATTACGTTACTAAAGAATAACAACGAAAATGCAGACATATGTAGCTTTTGCCTCTCATTAAGTGTATAATATGTTTTCACTGTCCCGTGTACAAGCAACACCAGAAAACCATAACGCTCATGAAACCACTTTTGCCCGCGGCCTGACACGAACCGTGGAACCGCGAGACAACGCACTAGATTCCGGGATCAGCATGGCTCCGCGAATCTGAGCCACTTACAGTACCGTCCTCACTGGATTACCAGAGACAGAAGTTAAGGTAATATCAACTTATAACCAGCCTGGCATTATCTTTCCTCCTTCCTCAAATTTCCTGTTTTTTTCTTGCAATTTCAGATTTCGGAAATAAGGTTATCATGTCATTATATTGAGGATATACATCAATTATATCATTACTGATCACTAGTAGGAGCATCATTTTTTTAAATACGGAACCTCGCTATTAGCATGTTATTCGACAATGATGATTTTTTGTTTTCGTAATAATAACTACTCACATTTTTTTCAATTCTGATTTGCTTGCTAATACCACTGTGTCCAACAGGAACATTAGCTACAAAAACCGCACATTAGTTTGATTTAGGTCCTTGTTATTTTTAAACAGCCATCATTACCCCAATCATCAATCTCCCGCCTTTGCCATCAGAACTAGAAAAAAATTGGTAAAGTTGAGTGGCACAAATCGTAATGGTTAAATTAAATTTATCGGAAAACTGGCTTTCAGTTCCTATTGGCGCAAGATGCGTTGACACTTTCTCATTTCAGCCAAAACATTAATTTTATGATTCTTTTCAACTGTTCCAATTGACCACGAAACATATGTAAACTTACTTAAATGATATGTATTTTGCAACAAATGAAAAGGAGATAAAGAATGAAAAAAAAAATTACAGCACCTGGGCTTGAACCGAGAACCAGCACGTTGACAGCCCAGCGCGTTACCACTCAGACACCTAAACTTACAGAAGCTGGTGCTTCATCAATTATATGACCAAAGAAAATATATACATATAGATACAACATTCCGTGATTGAATAGTAATCTGTATAAAGAATCGAACTGTTACAAGAGAAGTAATCAGTTAAATGAAAATATTCTAGATGAGACTGGAACATAAATAATTTTTCATTTCGCCGATGTGTGTGTCCAGCTATGAGACACTATTTCTTGTATAGGGAAATTGCTACAGCTCTACTACTACGCAGAACATCGTGGCAACATCGCAGAAAGTAAATATGACAACGCTTACCAGGAAGTAGTCTTAAGTTTCCTACTTCCTTCGGCAAGGAAGAATACCTTTATAACGCGTAAATAATATCTACACGTAATAATTCAACACGAGCAGAACATTTGGCAAAAGTTTTTGTTGGTTTCACAATTATCCAACATACAGCTAGTAATTGAATAAACGGTGGGAATCCATGTTAATTGCATGAGGGCAATACAAAAAGTAACGTCTCCCAAGCATTCATAGATAAAGAATCAAATTATTTTATTTTATTTATTTACCGTTTTAGAGGTTGAACAAATATCTATTTTTCTACATCTTTACCATTTCGGAACACGCGTTTGTCGGTGCTGTGACGGCTTGTGAATGACTAGGCGTCGTCTGAAAATCGTTTACGTTCTGATCTCTTATTCGGGAGGACATAGGTTCGAATCCAAGTTCGGCGATACAGATTTGTGGTTTCCAAGGTTTCCCCAAATCACTCCATATGAATACCGGAATGGGTTCTTTACAAGGGCATGGCCGAAATCCTTGCCACTACTCCTATCCAGCCAATAATCACCTCTATGTCGACGAGGCGTAAAATCATAGAAAAATAGATCTGGCTAAATTTATTGAGGAGGTCGCAGCTGGCTTGTAATCTATTAACAATACCTCCTCCCCATCCTTATTTTTTTTGTTTATTGCTTTACGTTTCATCGATGTTGAATTTATTAAAGAAGGGAACGGCCATGGCCTTCTATAAGAATCATCCCAGCATTTGCCTGGAGCCAGAGCGTTACCGCTCACACGCCACGCTCGGTCTTCCGGTCTTTAGTCATTATCAACCTTACTTTACCGGTAGACTGTGTTTGTTTGAATCCTTGAGACCTAGGCGATTATGGAGTCGATTATGACGGGTGACGGGTGACAAAACTTGAGCGTTCCACTTTATACAGGAGACTAAAGAACAATCACGCGAACGGCGACATCCTCATTCGCCAAATGCTTGAATTTATTTATGTTATTCCAAACAAAGAATAACGCAGGTAATTTCACGCCTTGTTAAATAATGCGCATTTATCCCCAGTATTTAATAAATCCCAATGCTGTAAAGATCATGAAGTAATAGTGTCAAAAACAACTAACAGCATTGTAGAAAACGGGAAAAACGGTACTTTAAGAACTCCCTGTCTTTAAGCCCAAATCTAAATTAACTTTAATTACTTATACCAGTTATAAAAGAATTTATTTTTGTCCTACGATAATAATCTGGATGTAAATTTTTTAGTGACAATGGTCATTTAATTTGTTGCGGTGCTATTATTTAGTTCTACGCGATTAACTCTCATTTATTTATATAGTGCATAATCATTATCGTCCACCTACAAAGAGAGCAAAAATTCCTCTTGTAAAAAATTTCTTTCTGAAACGCGATGATCGTTCTACTGTGAAATAATTATTTTGGACACATGTGTGTCTTTTGAAAAGGGACAGATGATATGATTTCGGCGCGGCTTGAAACCTGTGTAGATTTTCGTCAGTTCTGCCGCCGCAAATCTTTCATGCTTACGTTGGCTATTAGTTACGAAACATTGGGTAGTTTCGCAGATCTTTTTCGTATTTCCTGACGCAGTTAGGAAAGAATCATGGATACCTTATACTCATAAGCAATGTGCAGTTTTGATACGCTTAAATAGAAAATACAAGTAATGATAAATTTCAAAATTAAAAAAAAAAAAAAATAAGAACTACTTGGATTTGAACTCGGAACCGCTCGCTCAGCAGCCCGGAACGCTAACCATAGGACCACTGGACGCTCGGTGCTACTTTCCTCGTATAGGTGTATACAACGCAGCGAAGTAAGACTGTTTCATTCAATCCATCTTGGAGAGAGACAGTTCCGAAATAATTTCTTGTTTCTGTTGTTTCGTAGAACTAAAAATTCTACCTAATGGAACATGATTATCCCTTGGTTTGTGGACTGACCAGATATATGAGTGAAATATTATCCGAAGGAATTATCAAAATGAGTATAACAATCTTATCGTTATAGTTTTATGGTAATCAACCGTAGTAATATATAGCATTGAGCCTGTTTCCTGCCTCACTTTAATGCAACCCTCTTAATTACAACTTGTGGGATACGTTTCAAGATCTGAATTTTGGTAAAGTATTATAGAAATATAATGGAAGGTTGATGAACTGTTCTGCCAATAAGAATCGTCAGTGGGAGGAGCTTAATTCCTACCTGTTAGCCAATTGTTTCCTGCATTGACTTAAGGAAATGAAAAATCTGCAGTATAGATGGCTCTGAATAAAATATCCACCAATGAAATTGCGAGGAGGCGGAGCCAGTATTGCGTTCCTGTTGCCTGGGATGACATTGATGCCAGATTGTGCAAAATAAGAGTGATAGAATATTTCAGCAGCGGCCAAAAGTAATGTCAAAGACTGTACACTGATAAGATAGGCATTTGAAGCTGATAGGGAAAAACTGAGCATTAGGAAACAAGGTGGCCGAAAACCTTGTATCACAGAAGAAATTTTGGAGTTAACGGATGATAGTAGAAAGTGCAAAAATTCTCAAGATTAAGCAGGAATACAGCAGTTTATATATTTCAGGAATTAAATAAACAGTGAATGCAAAAAAGCCAAAGAAAATTAGCTACAAGGAAGTTTGGAGATGTAGAGAAATAAACAGTCTTAGCAAAGTAGATATGGCTTGTAGGAAGATCAAACTGAATTTTGGAGAAATGAAGAAAAGCTGCATAAACATTAACGGTGCTGATGAAAACCTCCTTTGATCCAATTGGATATACTAGCCCAATTGAAGGAATACATAGAACAGCTGTATGATGGGTATGGTCTCAACAATGTGTCATATTATTTTGTTTTCTGTATATTATTATACTCACTGTCACTCCTGACATAAGTCACCAAGACCTCATGTTAGTACCAACAGGGGTCATTAAATTAAATAATCATGAGGTTCTGGATAGGTTTAGTATGCTCCTAATACAACCTTGATATGTGTAGCCATCTCAGTCAATTGAATGGCGTTGAAGCTTTCTACTCAGATGTCTCTAGCTCCCACTATTCTGCCGAGCTGTTGGTTAAGTTACATCAGTTCACCTTAGAGAAAAGGTCACACTCTCCTCATGCAGATTCTCTTACTATGCCTGGAAAAATCATGAGGACTGTAAGTTGTGTATGACTGTGTCATTGCTGTAACAAACTGGCTCCTTTATTCACATATGCAGCCATCTCAAAAACGATGAATGCCAATTATTTTAAGTGTTCTGTTGTTTCTTACGGATTGTCAAAATTAGACTCTCCCTCAAATCCAAGCTGCTTTATCTTCCTATAAAAACATACTGCCATATCACCCCTTTCTCTCTTTTCTTATGGCTTTCTGCCTCATCTACATTGAGGTCATTAGGGTGGGAAAGGATGGCGGACAAAGAATGGGAAGGAATTTGGCCATTGCCTTTTTGAAGGAAGCTTCCGGGCATTTGCCTGGAATGATTTGTGGGAAGCCATGGAAACCCAAATTTGGATGCTCGTATGGGGATTCGAACTGGTTTCACCCCTCTCAATGATGGGTCTGATACTTTAGCAACCGGTCATACTTCTCATCCAAGTATCACTTCTAGCTGAAAATCAAAGGATTGCTGTCACTCCTACACAGCTGAAACTGAGTCGAGTGTCTCTAACGAAAAGAAGTATCAAAAATTATGTCTATCCATACAAGAAGTGTGCTGAAAAGTTAAGACAACGTGTATATTGATGATTTGGGATATTCTATATTAAGGACAACATTTAACACTAAGAAAGGACAAGCTGGCAAGTGTGAAAACTATCACAAAGTCTATCCTCACAAGCCTCAAAATTACTGTCTAGGATAACACACAGAAAAATGGAAAGGAAAATGGAAGACCCATTGTGGTGGAGCCCAGTTTAAGTTGAAAACAAAAACAGGTTTGACATTAATGCTGGAATGATGGATTAAGGTAAACGGGAATATTTTATGGTATTTGTGGATGTAGAGAGAGCTATTTATAATGTAAGATGGTCAAGATATTCAAAGTTTTAAAAAATTCAGGTCTAAAATATCAAGACAGAAGTAATTATAATTCGTATAAGTTAGGTGGCTTTAGTAAAAGTAGAGAATCACCAGAAACAAACAGCAGTTAAAAAGAGTGTGAGACAGGGTTGCAGTCTATCCGCACAAATATTTTCTTTGTACTAGGTCTGTTAGAAAAGTATCTGACATTATTATTATTATTGTTTTTTCAAAAAATTGATGGATTGAATGAAGCATCCTTGCTTGAGCCGACCTTGAACCTTCCTGCACATGAGTAAATTTTTTCCCACCTGTTGATAGTGCCAGTTGCTGGTAAGCAGCATTTGAGTTAGGTTGTGTGTAGTGCTCTCGTCAGTTTTTAATTGCAGCCAAAATGACAGAATGCCTGGAGAAGCAATACTGCATCAAATTTCCCAGAAACTGGGCAATAGTCAGGTGGAAACCATTTGGAAGATTCAAATGGTTTTCATTGATGATTCTATGGGCATCACACAGATTTAGGAGTGGTACAAATGGTTTAAAGATGGCCACACATCGGTGGAGAGTGAGCCACGCTCCGGTCAACCATCAACATGCAGAAATGACCAGGTCATTGCCAAGGGGGATGCTGTGGAGATGCAGGACCATCATGTGACTATCTGAGATATTGTCAAAGAGGTGGGCATCAGTAATTTTTCAGCACATTCTATCATGACTGAAGATTTGGCCATGAAGAGAGTGTCGTTGAAATTCTTGCTGAAGCTGCTGATGGCGGTGTAAAAGCAACTTCATTTTGAAGTCTCACAGGACATGCTAAACTTCACAAACAGTGAGCCGGCTTCATGAACACCATAATCACTGGTGACGAATTCTGGGTGTACAGGTATCACCTGGAAACCAAATCTCAGTTGTCACAGTGGAAGCATTATACATCACCAAGACCAATTTAGGCCCACCAAGTGCGGAGCAATATCACAGTGATGCTGACTGCTTTCTTTGACTCCTGTGGTGTGGTATACCATGTGTACATACCACAGGGTCAAACAATCACGGAAGAGTACTACAAGAAAGTCCTCTGTCACCTACATGATGGTGTGCGGCACAAGAGACTGAAGATGTGGTCAACAGGAAATTGGCACCTCCATCACGACAATGCTCCAGAACATCCCTCACACTTGATTCATACTTTTTTGGCAAAAATCAAGACTCCAGTGGTTCAACACACTCCGTGCTCTCCTGATATGTCCCCCTGCGACTTCTGGCTGTTCCCCAACCTCAAGAAGCAATTGAAAGGAAAGCGATTTTAGACAAGTGACAACATTATGGTGTAAAGGATTAGCCGTGGTTGTAGTGGTCTTTCACTTTGTGGGCGTTTTATGATATTATTACATTGAGCAACTATCAAGTGGGCGGATTAATATAGAATTATATTGAATTGTCAGTCTGACACCAGGCGAGTTTAAGTGAAGCAGATTCGCCAACTGCGTTAATTAGTAATCAATGAAGTTAACATTACTCTTAGCAATAGATAAAACATGTACTTCTTACCTTGGGGACATATTACTCACATCATAAATATTATATCTGAAACAACTGGGTAACTTACTCTAACGACTGATAAATGATTTGGGAACACCAGAAGAATGGATTGAATGAGAGTATTTATTATTTAGATACCGAACATAATACATGCATCCGCATTTCCAACTAAGTTATGATGGGAGGAATAACACGCACAGTAGCTCCCAGATTCACCAATATGGTATCGACAGTAATGAAACTAAGTCTCCTTCAGACGTGTGATAATGATTTAACTATGGCATGATTTGGAACCAATGATAACTGTTAAGATTATGAATGACCAATTAAAACCCAACGCGAACACTATAAAACATTGATGCAAGGCTCAAGTTATAAGTTAAATTATGAATTAGGAATGCACGATGATATTGGAACTTACAGAGAGACGAGCTATATTACAGAATGAATACTTATACTACAAGAAGACTAGCACAGACTAAGTCTAACTGCCATGCGGCAGCAGACCGACTCGCAACTATTACCTTGCTACATTGTGCCAGTCTCGTTGGTCAACTGAACAGCAGAGAGCGAGACAAGATGGCGTCTCCCTTTAAATACTATAAAGTTACTGACACTAGCTAGGGCAATGCTCTGTGGCATGCGTGTGGAATTCGCGACTCAGCAGCTGAGGCGGCTATGGCTGAGCGCTAAGTGTGACAGCTCTCGAATGTTCACGAATCCATCTTACAACATTTATTCTCATACCCATAATAATATTTGGACCTTTACAATGGCTATGACGACAGCAGAGCTAAACTACATTTCAAAAGAGGCTTTCTTGGAATGCTTCCAACAATGGTGGCACCGCTGGGCCAAGTGTGTGGAGTCCCAAGGAGACTGTTTTGAGGGTGATTAGGTTTACAATGTTCCAGATATGCCAGTTCTTTTCCCCCCAGCGAAAGGTCAGATCTCGTATATAGAAGAAGGAATAGTTGATGCTGTTATTTGCTGATAACATTGCACAGACAGGAGTGAGGATTTTGAGAAATGAATGAATGCCATTAAAAAATACTTAGAGAAGTATTTGGAAAATTTTAAACCGAAACTAAGCAAAAGTCATGAAAAGTTCCTGAGATGATAGTAATAACAGTAGTTCAAACAAAAATAGAATCACATTTGATAGTTGAAATAAGAAATTATGTTACTTTGGGAGTAAAATTGCTACTTGAAGGCTAAAACAAGAATCATGTTAAAAGTAGAATCACAATAGCAAAAAGAGCCTTTGTGGAAGGAGAAATCATTTAGTTTCATACATTGACCTAGAACACAAAAGAAATTCTTAAACTTCAAATGTTGAGTATAGCACTTTGAGGAAGTGAAGGTTAGACAACTGGAAAAATAAAAATTGAAGTATTTGAAATGTGGTGTTATTAAAGGAAGTTCAAAATTAATTAGATGAATAAGGTATAAATTAATGTGTTTTGGAATTGACAGCGAGAAAAGTTTGGAGAAGAGATTAACAGAAGGAAGAGACAGAATAGGCCAAATTTTAAGACATATGAGATTGTTTAACTTGTTAGAGTGGTGAATAGTTGAGGGAAGGAATTGTATAGGGATAAAATATGAGAAGAACTGAGATTGAGATTGTATGTTGAGCTGCAGGGATTGGCTGAAGATTGGAAGAGGATAAGGGTTCCAACAAACTATTCGAGAGACTCATGGCAAGGTAAAAGGAAGCTTTAAACTCTAGCTTTCCGGCTGTGGTATAAGGCTCTTTCTTTTTTTCTCCTTTCAGAAAAACAACTCCCTCCCCCCCCCCCCCCCCCCATTTTTGGGAAGAGTTTTATTTTTGGAATTTGATACAATTCTGAGAAAGTAAATATGCTTCAGGGTAAGGAATGAGAATATAAATAGTTGCTAACAACAACTCTTTCGAATTTGGATTCAAATATTTTAGACTTACGTGGGAAGACCTCAATACTACTCAAGTGAAGATATTTCACATAATGTATGGGTTGATGCTTGGACTTCTGCTGAGTATATTTTCTCTCCCTGTGACCATTCATTCTGGTTTAAAACACTTGTGATACCAATGCATTGGCACTCTGTCCATGTTGCATATTAGTTGCTATATGATTCGGGGTGTCTTGAATGTAGCATGACCCTTGAATTGCTGTGTTTCCATAATGATGTAGTTGCTAGTATGTTACATGCTGGTTAATGATATGAACATCTTGGAGCGTGGTCTTTGCAGGGAAAGTAACCATATGCCTTATATGTATTTTTGCAGATTGTGATGATATGCATACTGACATATTTCATTCACAGATGGATTAAACTAAACAATGACAACTACATTTGGAATCTGTTAGTTATCTCGTATATCTGATGTGCAAGTGGTCATGGCCAATCAGAAGTGTACACACCAGCATCTGGGAACGCCAGCAAATCGGGGTGGGAAGGAGCAAGTGGCACCAGTCGGTGGCTGCAGAGGGCTGTGTATAAAGCCAACGCTCTCAACCAACCAGAGTCAGCGGGCCTTCCAGCTGAAGGTATAAAAGAGGTTCGATGGGTGGCCAAGCAAGTCGAGCCTGAGACAGTAAGCTGAGAACAACTACATGATACCTGATAATGACAGCAGAGTCAGGTGTCGAAATGTCGTGTTTTTACACCACCATCTGGCTGGACACCCGAGAAGATTTTGTTGCAAACTCATATATCTATTCCATGTATTGATATGGAATTTTATTCACACTAATTTTAATATTAACTTTTGTTCACAGGTATCTAATGGGTGGACAGTTAAGTGGAGAAAGCAGCGTTGAGGGATATATTGATGCCCTGAAGAAAGGCTGCCGCTGTGTAGAGTGTGTGTATAAATGTTTTTCATGGATCTGTGTTTGAGTAAATGACTTAATGTATTTAAATATTTTAGAAACCAAATCATTTGTGTTAATGACAATGCCTGTACTCATCCCAGTGAAGATGCTTCCTATTTATATTGAATTAAATTAATCTTTCTTAAGATCAGAAACTTTTTATATTCAAGCTAATAATGTAAATTATTAAGAAAATATTACTACCAGCCATACAGTCAATTTATACATAATACTATATATTCTAAATGTGGCAAAAGACATACAACAAGATAAGGTTCAAGCGAGATAAGGTTCAAGCGAGATAAATATAACAAAACATTAAATATTAAGCCAAACTCTGAGTTACCTGTGGAGTTACACTTTACTCTTGATAAAATTTTCCCATCTTACTCAAGTGTACATGTCTGATACACTATACCAATATTAATAAACGGGAAAATGTTTCGAAGCAATGTGAAAACAAACAAGTGTTTTGGAAAGTAAACCCTTCATTTTCCAAAGTTGGAAATAACACAAAATACAACATGAACACATGCACATTTGAAATGACTCCTTAATCTCATGAGAAATTGATGAAACATGTGGCACAGTTCACATGTGTTTACACAGGCCCATATGAGTGTGTTTTGATCATTCATGTGACTTTAACAATAGTTGGCACATGAATTGAAAATTTATTGTTGCTATGAATCGATGCATCCATTCTTTATATATCTGTTCATTAAAATGTTGAGAGTGTATTACATTCCAATAGATCTGCTGCTTATTGAAAAATGAGAAAAGTAAATTTCTGCTTTTTGCATCAGAAAATGTTAAAGGAAATGGGGGGAAAAGCTGAAAAAGATTTATCGGGATTCTGCTTCATCACATGGTTTGGTATACAAGTGGTTTATGGAATTTTGTTGTGACCATTCAAGAACGAGTGCTCAGGATTACCATTGACGTCACAACTGAGGAAGCGGTGATCAAAATTCGTGATTTGTTGTGCAAGGCCAACAAGTGAAAGTTCAAGACATAGCTGAGGTCATAAATATCTCAAGCAAAAGAGTGAATAATAGTTTGCATGAACATTTGTGTATGAGATACCTCTTGGCAATGTGGTTACCATGACTGCTGACAGTTGACAAGAAGGTGAATCAGGTGACCATTCAGCAAGAGAGTTTGAACATGTTCAGGTGAAATCTAAAGGATATTTTGCAGTGTTATATCACAGTTGATAAAATGTGGATCTATTACTTTAAAATTTGAGACCAAACTGCAATCAAACAATGGTCTTCCTATGAAATTTTCTCCAAATTACACAGAAATAGTTCCATCAGTGAAACAATCAGGGAGACCATTTTCTGAGAATTGTGATCATCACCAGTTATCCAGAAAGAGTAAAACAATCATGGGTTCATATTATGCTGTATTACTGCAACATGTGGGATTGTTGAAGAAATGATTCTGTTTCACCAGGACACACACAAAGTCTACACACAAGTAATCTATTGCAGTGCTTACATTGTATATTTACGCTACTTTATCATGCGTAATATTTTCCAGATTTTGCCCCAAGCAACTTCTTTTTTTTCATCCAGAATTGGCTCTATGGGAAAAATTCACATCCCATAAAGACATCAAACTGATATTTTTCAGAGTTTTTTAAAAAAATCATATTTTCTGGAAGGTATAAAAAAGTGGATAAGTGAGAGGAGATTATGATGAGAAATGAAGGTGATTTGTTTGTTAAAAACTCTTTATTAAAAAGTCATTGACTTTTCATTCCACACTCATACAGTTAGCTACATGTTTCATTAGTTTCTAACGTGGTTAAAGATTCTTCCAAAATATTGTATGTTTGTGCTCTTTTTTTGTTTCATATCTTATAATCTCTCTTGTATTTATCTTTTATAAGAGATGTGTATACGTTTCCTGTACTTATTTGAATTCAGCACCTTATTGTGACAGCTGTGGTGTACTCCCATTTCATGGAGGGGTGTGTTAAAATTATGGCGGGCTGCAGAGTACGAAGAAAAATCTTGTAAGGGAGAAATGAAAGAATTACGTTAAATTCAGACAAGGAGGATTGCTGGTATCCATTTCCTCTGTTTGTTCCCATTGTTCCATGTTTATGTCTGATTGGTGGTGAGACAGTATAAGGATATAGCCAATAGTTGCATGTGAACTGGTGTTATATCAGGGGAAACTATGTGACATGTCCAACAATTGGAAAGAATTTTGCAGTGGAAGGGTTGGAGTAAGTGAGTAGGGTATTGTTTATGCAGTACGTCTTGCATACTGACTTCTTTAGAAAGTGAGACTTAAACTAGTAAAAAGGAGTTTTTTGGTAGCTATTTGTGGTCAAAGACTATTTTAATGACTTTATATGTAGGGGTTTTTCTAAAGAAATTGTGAGGTATGTTTTGCGCAGGAGAAGTCTCATTGCTATACATAAATGTTGTGGTTAATGAGCGAGCATTGGTGTGATCTGAGATTGTGAAAGAGTTAGGTTGATGTGTTTTGGTGAGGGGAGGGAGTATATCTACTATTGCTAAAAGCCAATTACTGCTGGGTTGTTTTGTTTTCTCTACAGTCTATTAACTGTAAATTCTAGGAAAACTACTTTGATTGAAAGCTTAAATACACATCTCTCAGGAATATATGAATACTATTCTGTGGTTGTCACTGTGGACTTTATTGTGTGTTTTAACTGAAATATACATTAAATTCACTAATATAATGATAAATAACAAGTTTTCCTAAATTTTTTATTCTTAAAGAAAAAAAAAGGGGAAAGAAATTTTCTCGTGAATATGCAGCAAACCAACCTTACAACTAGTTTGGCTAATTTCAGTCATAAGAGAAAAGGGAGGCCAATAATAAAATAAAATTGGTTCTTTATTTTTTTAAACTATTTGTTCTTATGTCCCTAAAGCAGAATTCAGTCCCTTCAAGTACACAGTTTTCACTGTTTTGAGAAATGGCTCCCAGTAATTTGAACTTAAACTTTCCACATTGAAAGCCAGTTCTGCAGACTGACATAATATTATGGTTGGTAAGGTAATGCTGAAATCTGGATGTTTAATGTTGTCTTTTCAATTTTTAGTGGATTGTTGGGATGGTGCTGATGGAGAGCCGATCATTTACCATGGTTATACATTAACAACAAAAATATTGTTAAGAGATGTTCTTACGGATGCCATAAAACCATATGCTTTTCACTCTTCGGAATATCCTGTAATATTATCTCTTGAAAATCACTGCAGTGAAAAACAACAAGAAGTTCTAGCAAAGAACCTGGTTGAAATATTGGGAGGTAAGCCTTAATATAATTACAGTTTGGTTAAATCTGGTATTGAGCTGACAAAAGAGTGTACAGCAGTTAATAACAAACAGAAGCAATGGTATATTACAAAAATTTTAATTAATAGTAACTGGTACATCACTATAATTAATATGGAAACATAGATTGAATAAATGAGTACCTTCCACATGATATCTAAATTTCACGAAGAAGTTCATGTAAAAGGAATTCATTGTCCATATTTTTATTTTATTTTTCCCCCTCTCTGATACTACATAAACCCAAGAGTTTTAATTTTCTAATTTAATGTTACAATCTGGTGGTATATCTGTAGAAGTACTTTTTTTTTTTTTTCTCTGTCTCATAAAAAATCATTACTTCGTTACTAAACTTTTTGACACACATTGTTTCTTCTCAGTTTTGGGATTTATCAAGAACAATGACATAAGAGAATTAGCTTATTAGAAATGATACTGATATAGGCATTATCCAGTGATTCTTAGAAGCTATGTTGTTGTAACAACATTCATTGAGAAAAAGCTGACCAAGGATTGCCCATAGTGATCAATTTGTGGCCCAATATTTTAGAATGTGGGGGTGGAACTTTGTATGATGATGCTGCAAAGACTACTAGGACTTCTGAGACCTATTTCCTTTGCTGACGACCTTGTCTTGCTGGTGGATGGAAAAACCAGAGCTGACATTGAGTCCATGAACACAAATGTTTTGCATTAATTCAATCAATGGCCAAGACAAGTAAAGATAAGTTTATCATCACACAAAACTTGTTAAATGTAATTAAAAGACTGACTGCAGAACAATGCGACCATCAAAACTAGTTTCAGTGAGAAAGTTGGTATCTTGGTGTGAAATTAGGAAAAAAGGTTGCATTTTATGGACCATTTTGTAGTCATTATGTTTAACAAAAATGCCAATTAGTATTTATTAAGAATCAGTTATTTGTGAATAGGAGCAGGAAAGTGTTATTAAAAAAGAGTTTTAATGAAGTTGCGAAGGAGGGCTCAGAGGAAAATTCTTTTGGGGCGAGCAAGGCATCAGGTGATTATCCCTGACATCAGGGCACCAGACATCCCTTTATTACCTGTGGTGGGCGAGCAGTTAACGTTCTGGCCTCACATTAGGGAGGACGGCAGTTCGAATCCCTGCATGGGCATCCAGATTTGGGTTTTCCATGGTTTCCCCAAATCACTCAAGGCGAATGCTGGGATGCTTCCTTGAAAAGGCCATGGCCTAATTCCTTCTGCTTCCTTGTCCTCTGTCCCATCCTGCCTCTGATGACATTGACGTTTACAAGGCGTAAAGCCATAAGTATATATAAAAAAAAAATTTACTCGGATAATGAATTTCGTCCTCTGCACAGTGATTGATCTGCCTAGTGAAGCTCAGAAAATAGCTCCCTCTGGTTCACAAGTTGTTGCTCAATCAATGGTAAGCATCCAGGTACCTGCAATATATGATTGCTTAAATTTAGGAAGTAAATTGTGGTATGAAAGTTTTGGGAGAAGAGAAAACGATAACTATGAGCACTCTTGCATTGGCAGTATAGGTGACAAGACATGACAAAATCTTCACTTAAGCCTAGTGTTGAACAGTACAGACATGGTTATCCAAAGCCGATGCTGTACAGTAAGCAGAAAAAGCGACAATTTCACCCTGTAGGCAATCAGATTTCTG
Organism: Vandiemenella viatica; assembly: GCA_031002005.1. Lineage (NCBI taxonomy): Eukaryota > Metazoa > Arthropoda > Insecta > Orthoptera > Morabidae > Vandiemenella > Vandiemenella viatica. The sequence continues at coordinate 308,458,216 of CM061921.1, read as the reverse complement.
ATGCTACAGTTGTTTGATTTAATTTGCCAAAGCAGTAAATTGGTAGGGAAAAAGGCTGTAATACAGTCTGATTCCAAGTGCATTCATCACATGAAGCATTCTGTCAGATTGGCCAAAGGAGGAACATGCAAATTGCATAACATAGCAGTTGCTGAGAACGGATGATGAACAGTGCCCGCTAGCAGGTACATGGTGAAGATATCTCGAATAATCTTATTGCTCTCATTACTCCCAAGAGAAAGCATGTGTTATTATTTTATGTAGCTAGCCAAAATTTTCTATTTATTTCATGTGTTTCTGTATGAAAATGATGTTGTAAAACTGCATGAATGTGAGATGTAATAATATTTATCATTTCATTTCATAATAACCTATAGACCAATGTCTATTATCTCTGCAAATTTTTCTCATTTTTTGTTGTTTCAGTTTGTTCACTTCCACTCTGTTCTAACTGTGTTGTTTCTTTAATGCTCTTGAATTTCTGCCTACTTTTCATAACTATTAGATTGTGGTCAGAGTTTGAAGTACATGCTGAAATTCTAGAAAATAAAGTAGCAACACAGGCAGCACAGACAGGAAGTGAACAAATTGAAACATTCTAACATGAGAGAAAAATTTGCGGAGATGGTAGATGCTGGTCTTAGAAATAACACGAAAAGGAATTCGACTGAAGACAAATGGAATGCACTGAATAAGGAAATAATGTAATCTGGTAAAGCAACATTAAGCTTTAGGTAACAACCCTGCCCAAAAACCTAGATTCACAGAAGAAATTTTGGAGTTGATGGATCTGAAGAGAAGGCACAAAAATGTGCAGGATGAAGCAGGAAAAGAACAGTACAGACATTTTAGAAATGAAATAAATAGGAAATGCAAGAAAGCAAAAGTGTGATGAAATAGAAAAAAAAAATGGTCATAGGTAAAGTAGTAGTTGCCTAAAGAGAAAAAAAAATTTATTTTTGAGAAATTAAAAAAAAAGACGTATAATCATTAAAGCAGCTGTTAGGAAACCTCTTTTAACCTCAGAACATAGAGCTTATTGATGGAAGGAATATCTACAGAAACTGTATAATGGAGATGATTTGAACAACAGTGTACTGGAAAATGAAGCTGATGTTTAAACTGATTACCTAGGCGATGCTGTTTTGAAGACTGTGATAGAGCTCTGGATGATTTGAAATCGAATAAGGCAGTTGGAATTCATGAGATTCTAGAAGAGCTCCTGAAATCCCTAAGAGAAAAATGAATCCACAGATTATGCCAGCTTATATCAAAAAGGTATGAAACACCTGAGATTCCCACTGATTTTAATAAGAGTGTCATCTTCACACTTCCAAAGGAAGCACAAGCTGAAAGATGTGAGAATTATCATACTATAAGTCTAATATCACATGCTTCAAAATTACTGACCAGAATATTATACAGAACAATGGACAGTGTAGTAGAAAGGATAGTAGGTGAAGATCAGTTTGGGTTTGGGAAATACAACAGTACAAGAGAAGTGACTCTAGTGTTAAGATTAATGCTTGAAGTGCAGAAGAAGAAAAACAAAGTTACTTTTGTGGCATTTGTTGATTTAGAAAAAGCTTTTGGTAATGTTAAGTGAGACAAGATTTTCAAAATTTTAATGTAGTTGGGTCTTAAGCACCGAGATATAAGAATACTTTATAATCTTTTTAAGAATCAAGTAGCTATAATAAGAGTAGAGAATCATGAGATACACACATCAGTTGAAAAGTGTGTGTGTCTAAGTTGTAATGTATCTCGATTAATATTCAACTTTTATGTAGAAGAATCAATAAAGGAAGTGAAAGATAGTATTGAATGTGACATAAGTGTTCAAGGAGAAAAAATCAGTATGCTATGATTTGCTGATGACATTGTCTTGTTAGCATAACAGGTTGAGGATATGAGAAGTTACTGAATGTCATGAACAAAATACTGAAGGGAGATTTTGGACTAAATATAAACCAATTTAATAAAAAATGATGAAGTGTACCAGAAATGATACCAATAATAGTAAATTAAATATAAAAATGGAGTTGGTTCTATAGGAGAAGTTAGAGTTTTTCTACTTAGGAAGTAAAATTACAGCCTATGCCAAAGCAGGAATGATTTTAAAAGCAGAATAGCACTAGTGAAAGAGCCTTCATAAAAAGGATAAATCTTTTAGTTTCAATTATTGATCTAGGACTCAGAAAAAACTTGGTCAGCAAAGCATGGACTTTAGGGATACCAGAAAGAAGGAAAGCTAGAAGCATTTGAAATGTGGTGCCATAGAAGGATGCTGAAAATTAAGTGGACAGAAAAAGTACAAAAGGAACATGTTTTGGAGATGATGGGTGAGGAGAGAAGTTTTTGGAATAGTCATACAGAAAGAAGAAACAGGTGCAGGATTGGTTAATTTGTTAGTATCAAGGTAAGAACTGTAGAGGCAAACATAGATGATAATATGTGAAGTGGATATTTCAAGATGTAGGTTGTAAGGGGTATGTTGAGATGAAGACGTTAGTACAAGATGGGAGGAGATGGAGAGTTGCATCAAACCAGTTAAGACCAGTGACTTCAAAGAAAAACACACACTAGGGTAGCAATGGACAAACGTTTAGTTGAAGATTACTTTGTACATTGTTGACAAGATTATGATAAATGAAATGATTCATATTTTGTTTTCTCTGCCCCCTTTCCAAACCTTCTGTATTTTCAATAGAGTGATGCCCTGTCTCTGGACAAAAAACCAATATTAATTAACATACCAATTTTAAATTTACAATGCCATCTACTTCTGTGATCATATTGAGAACATTTACTGTTTTCCAGAGTTTTCTATAACTTTTCAGTGAACAGAACTCTCATTTGTTTTGATGATGTTTATCTGCAGAAAGTAGTCAAATGTGACCTATAACACATGCAAACAACTTGCTTGCCAGGTATCCTACCACTTCAGCTGTCAAGGTCATTAGGGTGTCACCACTCTGGGAATTTTATATCATAAGTCTCTGAAGACACCAGCTGAAAATGGCCTGGACAAAATTTGTGCACCTGTGATCTCTGTAACAGCCACCACAAAGAATGGATTTTTGTGGCAAGGAGTTCTTTGCAATCATTCTCCTTTGAACACTCAATCATTCCTGACAAGTTTCCTTTATTTATAACTTAATATCTGCTTGCTCTGAACTGTTGCTATAGATTGATTGGTTTGAACCAAAATTCCTTTACTTTCAAAATTCTTCCTTACATCAGTTACTTGCACTTACATCACTTACATGAAACTGGCAGACAGATATTTAGAGGTTTTATTTAATCCTGCCTGCAAATTAATACTGCCCTGTCTTACTGTTAGAACATTATTATTTCAATTTTCATTTTCACTTACAAGCTGTTCACCTTTCCCTCCGATGAGTATTGCACATTTCTTAACTGTCCTCCTGATTTTATTTCAATAATCTGATCTGATTCTTTGCCTGTAAGATCCATGCCTTTTGTGATTATAATCTCCTTGGCTGAAAACCATAGACCTAACATTTTTCAATCTATTCCTGTCGGTTATTATGGAATTTCCTGATTGTTTCATGTTCTTGGCTTGGATTCTCTTCCAATATTGAAGAAGAAAGTTCACTCAAGTAAATGTACTTGTAAAATGGCTTTACCTTATGCATCACAAAAACAATCTTCCCCTGGCAACAATGATTCATTAAAGTTTAATCTTTACCCCATTAAATAGATGAATTATCCAGACCAACCCCACAAATTTTTTTAGCATCACTTGCTCTAATAAAATACAGCATTGCATGATGATCAGTACAATGCTGTTATCTCTGTTGGAAATCTGTGCCTGAAAATAAATATTGTTAAAATACAATTATATATCATTTTTATACATCATCATCTTATGATGACTGACACAACATAGGGAAAAAAAAACACATAATTTTGTCATCTGCCCGAAGACTTTTGAATCCATTAATTAGCAATTATTATCACCCTGTAGTTAGAGCACCAAATGCCACATACCTCTTCTTAAATGAAATAATTTGTGCCAATTATAATTAAATAAATAAATGATTTATAATTTATCAAAATTATCCTGTGTGTGAAAATGGGATTTGAAATGGAAATTTTTACTCATACAAAATATTGCATTTCTTTGAATAATTAAAATACATAACAAATAAAATATGAATCATAATATTTTGAGCAGAGTGCAAAGTAATCTTCTACTCAACTTTGGACCTATCAATCGAAATCAGGGATATGTATATTCTGTCCATAGATGTTTAATCCAACCAAAAAGGAAATTCTAACCTTGGTAATAATGACATTATATGATAAATTAAATTTGATTTTGCATTCATGCAGTTTTGCAAAATCATTTGCACAGAGAAATATGTGAAATAATCAGAAAATACTAATGCATGCTTTTTCTTGGGACAAATGAGAGCTGTAAAATTAATCGTGATATTACTGGAGTGTTAGAGTTCTGTGTTACTTCAAGAAAGTTATTTAAAGAAGGATAGTTCATTTAGAATGGAGAATGGGCAACTGTCTACCATTCAATTGCTCAGGACAGTAGAGTTGCAGCATTTCCATGAATACATAAACCAAGACCAATTATCTGATAGGTGGGCACAACCACTATGTCAAGCAATTTCCATGTTCCTCCTCTAGTACATCTGACAGAATGCTTCAAGTGATGAATGCACTTGGGAACAAACCATAATATAGCCTTTCTCCCTACAAAATTCCTACAAAATTACTGTTCTGGTAAATTTAATCAAACAACTGTAGTATCAGAAGTATTTCTGATTGCCTATAGGACAAAATTGTTAACTCTGATTGCATACAGGATGAAACTGTTTGCTTTGCTGCTTCCTGTACAACATTGGCTTTGGATTACTGTGTCTGTACAATACCAGGCTTAAACAAAGATTTCTTTACATCTTGTCGCCTATATTGTCGTACAAGAGTGCCCAAAGATAGCTATTTTCTCATCTCCCGAAACTCCAATACTGTGCTTTCCTTCCTAAAGTTAAACAGCCAATTGTTCTAATCCTGTAGGCATTTGGATGTTTACCATTGGCTGAGCACAAGTTATGATGCAAAGGGAATTATTTTCTGAGCTTGACTTTGCAGATCATGGCACACAGGTCGAAAAACACTATCTCAGTAACAAAGGGGTGTCTGGTGCCATGTAGTGTGGAATTATTGTCTAAGACACTGCTTGTCCCAAGGGAATTATCCTCTGAGCACTCCTTCGCAACTTAATGGAAACTTTTTTAATATTTAATAATTGATTTTAATAAATACCAATTGGCCCTATTGTTAAATGTAATGTGGACTATTATAATATAGGGGAAGTATGTGGGAGAGCCATCCCATTCATGAATAAACTAATTATTATTGGCCAAAGTCATTCGCAACTATTCCCATTGGTTATTCACACTTATTACAATACAATATTAACATCAGTTGTAGGTTATGAAGCTAGTTCCAGGAAAGTTAAACCAAGTGAATTTCTGAGGTGGACACAATGAAGGGCTCAGTGGTTCTTACAAAACAAGAGCAACAGTTGCCCTAATCATGGCACTTGGTATGTGGCCAATAGAGCTAGAAGTTCAGAAGCAAGGAGCATTGCAAGGAAATATGGAGCAGGTGGAGAATATCACAGGATCACTGGCAACCACGGGTACAGGGGTAACTGGGTAGTTTTTGGCAGAATGGCAGTAGAGGCGAATGCCATCACAACAGGACAAGGAGCCTACAGCAACCAACTGTAAAGAAGAGGGACAGAGGATAGTGGCACATGTGATTGAGGAAACTAGAGCATGTTGGAAAATGTTGTATTGGAATGAGCTATAGTGGCAGAACCAGCAAATACTACAAGTCAGAAGCCTTTATTTTTATATATATACTGCATGATTGGGAACTATGGTACCTTCCAAATACTGCCTGCAGTCTAACGCCTCAGGCAACTAAAAAAAGTTCTTAGCTCTTTGAAACAGACTCTGAAGGCAACAGCCAAACAATAACCAAACCTGAAGGACACATAATCAAGAAACCAAGTTAATTAAGACTGGTGTAATAGAGGAAACATCAAGTTGCATGGACCAGAAAATCCAGATAAAGGAACTGCTGTTTGACTAGAGGAAGAAACCTCAACATCTAGGAGTAATATCCTGAGTAAGGGTAGTTATTCTGAAGTGGTTGTTCTGGCAGTGAGACAAAATGGAAAAAGTGAGACTAAAATGGAAAAATTAGAAACCTGTTTCATATATATAAATATTTGAGAGTACGGGGGAGGGGCATGTAATATATGTATATACCACTCTTAAACCACTTAGAATGGGGCCTATGATATATAATTTATTTAGTAGAGGACTTTTATAAACATTTTCTTAAGAATAAAGGTCCTTTCAACTTGATTTCCAACCATGTTTGTAAAGAACAGAAGATTTAAAAAGTTAATTTCTCAAACTGAATGCCGTTTGCTACAATCATTTCCACTAACAAAGCTTATAATTACAATAAATTTGCATAGGCTAAGTTTTTTTTTAAAGGAAGTTATATCTATTTCAAGTTGTATTACACTATGTGCTTGGATGGGGCAGAATACAAAATCTAAAATTTTAAATGAACTAGAATTATCCCAGATTTTGATATCACACTTTGATGTCAGCATAGATAGACGCATTTAAATAAAATTTGAGTAGTTGAGTAAATTCTAAGTATGTTTTTAGAAATAAAAAGAAATCAGAATCTTGAATAAAACAGGTAGAAGAAAATAATTAGGTACAGATAATTGAGAAAGTTCCAAGTATTAAGAATATGACAACAGTTCATTGGAAAGTTTGAAATTTATGGAAGAAAAGTAAGTTTTTAAAATCCCCACTGTCAGGTATTGTTCCATTCTTCCTCCACTTAGATGATGATTTCAAAAAGAGAGATTAAAATTGAATAGAAGCACTGCTGAGTGGAAAATGAGCTCTCAAAAATTAGAACAAATTTAACTTAGCAACATGTGTAAATTGTTATGTTAAGTGAAAAGGGGATAGCCAGAAACATTAAAAAAAAAAATATATAAACCTTAGTTGTATATCATGTAGTTGCAAGATTAGTGGTGCAATAACTGTTGTTTATAGGTTACTCTCGGGATAAGATGAACCTAGAAGAGTATTATATACATCAAAAGATAGGAAAAATTTCAGCAAATAATACAATTCAATATTATCAGTGGGAGGACAAAGAATTTGAAAGTTATTAGTTTAAAACAGAAGTAGAACTTCTTGAGGGAATAGTGGAAAAACTATGTGGTTTTAAATAAAACTTGTCGTAAGTAAAAAGAAGTATAAAAATCAAAGCTGTATCATATCCCAATTTCAGAGAAATAGGATCAACTTCGAAGGCTGAGAAAATTTTCTCGCCTGACTTTCCTTACGAAAAGATGACAAATCTTAAGCTCAAGAGCAAGTTTCCAACAGTATTTGGTTGCAGTTGGTCGTGTGTGGCATGTCTCCATAAGAACTTGGAGAATTTTGACAGAAAAGATAGGTTATGGAACCTAGAGAATTTACTTCACTGTTTACATCTACCAGTTATAATTAAAATCAGCTAAAATGACCATGACTTATCTAATATTTTCAGTAACTTGTCTGTGAAAGTTGTAAAAGATTTCTCAGAGTATAATTTTGAGCGAGTTTGTTGGAGCTACCAGCTATCTTCTTCAACAGATGTGTTTGTCAGATGCCTTTTTTAGGTTTGCTACCAATACCAGTTCATCTATAAGAAACTTTCTCAGAATATACTGTTTTTATGGAAAATGACTTTTTTGCAACATTCTGCCTAATAGCTTTAACAGGTTAATTTAATAGCTTTGCCAGTGTTTTTCAAAACCATGCATCTTATGAACCCTATTTCAGTAGTACGAGGGTGGTCTGAAAAGTTTCCGACCTCAACGTGAAGATGCCAGCACTCGTAAATAAAGGCTAGTGAATTTTGTTGTTTATCTGTTGACAGTTACTCACCAAAGTTTCAGCCATTTTGGACGCAGTTGTTATGTAACAGCCGTTTGAGTGAGTTGATGTGAGTGTTTTTGTGAAAATGGACGAAATCGAGCTGTCATTAAATATTTGTTTTTGAAAGGCAATACTCCTATGCAAATCAAAGATGAGTTGATTCTGTGTATGGGGACTCTGCACCATCACTTACCACAGTGAAATTTTGGACAGCTGAATTTAAACGTGGCCATAAGAGCTTGGGAGACGATGAACGTTCGGGACGTCAAAAAACTGCAATTACCGACGAAAACATCACCAAAGATCACAATTGGTGCTAGATGACCGCCGAATTAAAGTGAGAGAGATAGCAGAGGTTATGAACATTTCAAAAGAATGTGTTTGTTACATATTAAATCAACATTTAGGTATGAGAAAGCTGCCCGTGCGTTGGGTGCTGCATTTGCTCATATTAGACCAAAAACGTGTTGGAATGAACATTTCCGAAGCTCTGTTGGCGCAGTTTAGGCACAATAAATCAGAGTTTTGGTGCCAATTAATTACTGTAGATGAAACTTGGATACACCATTATATGCCCGAAACAAAAATACAGTCCAAACAGTGGACTGCTAAGGGGGAACCGGCTCCAAAAAAAGCGAAAACTGTTTTTTCGTCTGGGAAAGTGCTGGCGACTGTTTTTTGGTATATTCATGGAGTTATTTTAATTGATTACCTTCAAAAAGGAAAATCCATTACAGGAGCATACTATGCATAATTAATTGACAAGCTGAAGGCAGAACGGCCACATTTGCAGAAAAGAAAATCTTGTTTCACTAAGACACCACAGTTGCCATGGCGAAAATTCATGAATTATGGTTTGAACTGCTTGACCATCTTCCTTACTCACCAGATCTAGCCCCAAGCGACTTCTTTTTGTTCCCTCATCTAAAAATTGTGCTCGGAGGACAGAGATTTTCGTCAAATGAAGAGGCAATCACCTTCGTGAACAATTATTTTGCAGAGAAAAATGCCGAGTACCATTTGGATGGGTTATAGAGATGGAAGCATCACTGGGATAATTGTGTAGAATTACAAGGAGACTATGTTGAAAAACAAAAATAAACTTTCCGAAAAAATGTCTTGTATCTTTGTTAGGTCAGAAAGTTTTCAGACCACCCTCGTATGAACTTTATCATTGATGGTCAGAGCTAAGGACTAATATGCACTCCTCCCCAACAAAGCATTTCATCATTACATCACATTTCTTTTACAAACTTGCTTTGCTCTGTATAATGGGCTGCTGTCCTCTCATTCATAAGGGTGTAGCTGTATTCTTATATAGGGCAAGGAAACCTAATTTTATACATTTCCTTACAATTACTAATAAATGAACTATCAGGACACAATTTATGTTCTTTCTATCTGTTTTTATATCTCCAGATACTTCTATAATAACATGCTATCTTAATTTTGTAATGTTGGATGCACTTATCGTTTGAGATAATTTTTACTACCTGAATTAGTTTCTTATAAATTTTCTTATACCTTCAAAGGTATAGTTTGAGTATCTTGGCTTTGTTTGCAGTAATTCTACAAGAAGCAGTTTTTTTGTCTAGAAATTATTTGCCTATAGTTACCCACTTTTTATGAGTTCTTTTTGAGACATTTTTCCTCATCTTGGGAAGGCGAGATTAATTGGTTTTGAAATGCTTGGTTTTTCATTTGCTGTTGTGGATCTCTTACTGACATCCAGTGGCATTTTTAACAATGCACTTTCTATAATAAATAAAAGGGATGTTGCTATAATTTTATCTTTCATACATTCATTGGTTTATCTGTCTTTGATTCTGAGCATACCTATAATGAAGTTTTCAGTTATCCTTGATTTTGCAATGTTTCAACTTGTTTGTTTGCTCTTTGAGCAAGTTAAAATAATGCTGCTATTTTGTTACAAACAATGTCTTTAAAGAATTTGTTTCTGTGGAATCTGACTTATTAAAATTTGTCTTTCTATGTTAAATTTATACAGACTTAATCACTTTTAATATCATTAGTGAGTTGATGGAGTACAAGGAGTGCATTTTAGCTGAATTAATTTTTAAGTTCATGTCTTAAGTAGAATTGGGTGTTCAGTTAAATTCATTTATTTTATTAATGACCTGATTGAGGATGTAACAGTATTAACACAGCACACAGATCTTTGAAAATGTATTATCTGCTATTTGTTCCCACCATTAATATTGTCTTTGTAACAATAACCTAGGCACAATTTCTGGTCACTTTTTGAATTTAAATGCATTTTGCTTGGTATATTACTTCCATATTGTCAGAAGAGCCTAATTTCTTTTTATCAAATTTAATAATGTCTGTCATAACTGGCACACAAAATGAGAACCTTCTGTTTTTGCCCTTTTTACAGTTTGAAACACTGTCCAAAGTTTTACTTTACTGTGAGTATGGTACAGATTTTTTAGTTTTTCTCTGAACTTCTCCCTACTTCACATCATTTTATGAGCATTACACATCAAACTTGTTCAAAAATTTCATTTCTTGTTTTAATATTTCATTTATGGAACATTTTTTTTTTTACACAAGGCATGCCATTAAACTTGATTCGCTTTTCAGTATTTACTTCCACAAGTGTGGTAGCACATGAGTTACTATCCAGCACAGAAAAAATCTCACACTTGCTGTTGTACCAGTGTCCTTCAAACATCGTGAACATGTCTGCCATGTTTTATGGCAATACTTCAATTTTTGTCAGCCCTGCACTGAAATTAAATTTCTTGCTTCATCCCCTCCTTCCCTACTGAATTACTGATCCACTGTTAAAAAATTCTCACCCAGCAAGACAATCATGTGGTTCTCTCCATTTGCAACAGTTCATACTCTATATATTGCAAAAATCACCCTACTTCCATGAATTTTTAAAGACCACCACCAAAAAGAGCTTTCTTGGCACAGGAAATGCTGATGGTAAAATGTCCCATATTGTTTACCAATTAATGTACAAAAGCTGCTCTGATCCCTACATTGTTCTGACTTTTAATCCTTTTTAATCCAGAATGAATGGTCAGAGACGAATGATATTCACCCAAAACCCTGTTCATGGTATTACTGCATGTGCCCCCAGACAACAGTATCAGCTAACAGAATTGCACTTCCTATGCAGTCAGTTGGTAAGAACTAGCATAGTGGTAAAAATTGGGGAACCATGCATTGGTTGCCTTTAATCTGGGAGACCCTAA
>CM061921.1:308217289-308445977 GCA_031002005.1 Vandiemenella viatica | reverse complement strand
AGCATGGCATCCGCGAATCTGAGCCACTTACAGTACCATCCTCTCTGGATTACCAGAGACAGACGCTAAGGTAACATCAACTTATAACCAGCCTGGCATTATCTTTCCTCCTTCCTCAAATTTCCTGTTTCTTTCTTGCAATTTCAGATTTCGGAAATAAGGTTATCATGTCATTATATTGAGGATATACATCAATTATATCATTACTGATCACTAGTAGGAGCAGAATTTTGTTAAATACGGAACCTCGCATTAGCATGTTATTCGTCAATGATGATTTTTTGTTTTCGTAACAATAACTACTACATCTTCAATTATGATTTGCTTGCTAATACCACTGTGTCCAACAGGAACATTAGCTAAAAAAACCGCACATTAGTTTGATTTAGGTCCTTGTTTATTTTTAAACAGCCATCATTACCCCAATCATCAATCTCCCGCCTTTGCCATCAGCACTAGAAAAAAATTGGTAATGTTGAGTGGCACAAATCGTAATGGTTAAATTAAATTTATCGGAAAACTGGCTTTCAGTTCCTACTGACGCTTGATTAGTTGACACTTTCTCATTTCAGCCAAAACATTAATTTTGATTCTTTTCAACTGTTCCAATTGACCACGAAACATATATAAACTTACTTATATGATATGTATTTTGCAACAAGTGAAAAGGAATAAAGATAAAAAAAAAAAAAAATTGACAGCACGTGGGCTTGAACCGAGAACCAGCACGTTGACAGCCCAGCGCGTTACCACTCACACACTGGACTTACAGAATCGAGTGCCTCATCAATTATATGACCAAAGAAAAATATACATATAGATACAACATTCCGTGATTGAATAGTAATCTGTATAAAGATCGAACTGTTAAAGAGAAATAATCAGTTAAATGAAAATATTCTAGATGAGACTGGAACATAAATAATTTTTCAGTTCGCCGATGTGTGTGTCCAGCTATGAGACACTATTTCTTCTATAGGGAAATTGCTACAGTGCTACTACTAGGCAGAACATCGTGGCAACATCGCAGAAAGTAGATATGCAACGTTTACCAGGAAAAAGTCTTAACTTTCCTACTTCCTTCGGCCAGGAAGAATACCTTTATAACGCGTAAATAATACACGTAATAATTTATCACGAGCAGCACATTTGGAAAAGTTTTTGTTGGTTTCACAATTATCCAACTTACAGCTGGTAATTGAAAATACGGTGGGAATCCATGTCAACTGTATGAGGGCAACACAAAAAGTAACGTCTCCCAAGCATTCATAGATAAAGAATCAAGTTATTTACCGTTTTAGAGGTTGAACAAATATATTTTTCTACATGATTACCATTTCGGAACACGCGTTTGTCAGTGCTAGTCGTCTAAAAAATCGTTTACGTTCTGGTCTCTTATTCGGGAGGACATAGGTTCGAATCCAAGTTCGGCCATGCAGATTTGTGGTTTCCAATGTTTCCCCAAATCACTCCATATGAATACCGGAATGAGTTCTTTACAAGGGCATGGCCGAAATCCTTGCCACTACTCCTATCCAGCCAATAATCACCTCTATGTCGACGAGGCGTAAAATCACAAAAAAAGAGCTGGTTAAATTTATTGAGGAGGTCGCAGCTGGCTTGAAATCTGTTAACAATACCTCCTCCCTATCCTTATTTTTTTGTTTATTGCTTTACGTTTCATCGATGTTGAATTTATTAAAGAAGGGAACGGCCATGGCCTTCTTAAGAATCATCCCAGCATTTGTCTGGAGCCAGAGCGTTACCGCTCACACGCCACGCTCGGACTTCCGGTCTTTAGTCATTATCAACTTACTTTACCGTAGACTGTGTTTGTTTGGATCCTTGAGACCTAGGTGATTATGGAGTCGATTATGACGGGTGACAAAACTTGAGCGTTTCACTTTATACCGGAGACTAAAGAACAATCACGCGAACGGCGACATCCTCATTCGCCAAATGCTTGTATTTATTTATGTTATTCCAAACAAAGAATAACGCAGGTAATTTCACGCCTTGTTAAGTAATGAGCGTTTAGCCCCAGTATTTAATAAATCCCAATGCTGCAAAGATCATGAAGTAATAGTGTCAGAAACTACTAACAGCATTGTAGAATACGGGAAAAACGTAATTTAAGAACTCCCTGCCTTTAAGCCCGATTCTCAATTAACTTTAATTACTTATACCAGTTATAAAATAATTTATTTTTGTCCTTACGATAATAATCTGGTTGTAAATTTTTTAGTGACAATGGTCGTTTGATTGTTGCGGTGCTAATATTTAGTTCTACGCAATTAACTCTCATTTATTTATGTAGTGCATAATCATTATCGTCCACCTACAAAGAAAGCAATAATTCCTCTTGTAAATTATTTCTTTCTGAAACGCGATGATCGTTCTACTGTGAAATAATTATTTTGGAAACATGTGTGTCATTTGAAAAGGGACAGATGATATGATTTCGGCGCGGCTTGAAACCCGTCCAGTTCTGTCGCCGCAATTCTTTCATGCTTACGTTGGCTAATAGTTACGAAACATTGGGTAGTTTTGCAGATGTTTATCTTATTTCCTGACGCAGTTAGGAAAGTATCATGGATACCTTATACTCATAAGCAATGTGAAGTTTTGGTACGCTTGAAAAGAAAATACAAGTAAAGATAAATTTCTAAATTAAAAAAAAAAACAGAACTACTTGGATTTGAACTCTGAACCGCTCGCTAAGCAAGCCAGAACGCTAACTGTAGGACCACTGGACGCTCGGTGCTACTTTCCTCGTATAGGTGTATACAACGCAGCGAAGGAAAACTGTTTCATTCAATCCATCTGAGAGAGAGACACTTCCGAAATAATTTCTTGTTTCTGTAGTTTCATAGTACTATAATTCTAGCTCATGGAACATGATTATCCCTTGGTTTGTGGACTGACCAGATATATGAGTGAAATATTATCCAAAGGAATTATCAAAATGAGTATAACAATCTTATCGTTATAGTTTTATGCTAATCAACCTTAGTAATATATAGCATTGAGCCTGTTTCCTGCGTAATCCCGTTAATTACCACTTTTGGGATTCGTTTCAAGATCTGAATTTTGGTAAAGTATTATAGAAATGTAATGGAAGGTTGATGAACTGTTCTGCCAATCAGAATCGTCAGTGGGAGGAACTTAATTCCTACCTGTTAGCCAATTGTTTCCTGTATTGACTTAAGGAAATGAAAAATCTGCAGTATAGATGGCTCTGAATAAAATATCCACCAATGAAATTGCGAGGAGGCGGAGCCAGTATTGCGTTACTGTTGCCTGGGATGACATTGATGCCAGATTGTGCAAAATAAGAGTGATAGAATTTTTCAGTGGCGGCCAGATTTAAAGGCAAAGTGTGTACATCAAACACACTCAGTATATTTCTCATCTACTCACATGATTAAGGTAAATGACCAAAATAACATAATGTGTTTTAGTTTTTAATCTCTGTTTGTCACTGCCCTCCAGCCTTCAGCTATGATAGGTACTGTGTTACTTTTACTATCCCTCTTTATTTTAAATGACTAAAGCATTTTAATACTCATTATTGTTATAATATATATATATTAGGTCATATAAAATCTATACTGCTTTTTTCCTTTTTTTTTTATAAAAAAAAACTTTTGCTTTAATATGTATAAAAATTAAAGAGGTTTGAAGATTTAACAAAGAATGCACAAGGCATATTTTTAAAGTAAGTTCCGTTATTGGTTGTTGCAATTGCAATGCAGCAATTGTTGTTGCGCACTCATGCATTCAATTCTCCAGTTGCTAAGCAATTTGTACACGCAGTATAAGATTGCTAGTCCTTGTGTGTGGTTTCTGGTGAGTGATTGACATGTTCAAGGTAATTGACTGGCCCTGCTGATTCTGAAATATGGTGGTGTTATCCATTTCTTGAATGCGAGAAACGTCAAACCGGCTGTCATTTACCACCAAATTCATGAAGTGTGATGGCGCCACGAAAGATGGAATTGTTGGAAGACAGGTAAGGAAGTTCAAGGGCTGTGACTCTATTTATAATGAACAGTATAATGGTCGACTGTCTCTTGTCAATGTTGATATGGTGAGTGCAGTCAAATCAAAAATTTGTGAGGGCACAAGGTTCACAATTTCTGCATTTCCAACAAATTTCATGGAGTGTCCTTTACAACATTGTGTTAGATCAATTACAGTTTCAGAAATTGTTCTCATGATAGTTGCCCAAGATGCTCACCAAGCAACACAAAACCAAACAGACTTTCAGTGCATTAATATTTTTCACACTTGAAAAATGTGATGATGAGTTTATGGAGCATTTCGTGACAGGTGTTGAGACTTGTGTGTGTCATCACTATTGAAAACAAACCATGTGAACACGACCAACAGTATTTCAGTTGGCGGGGCCAGTCAATTACTCACCACGAAACACACACAAGTACTAGCAATATTATACTTCATGTGCATGTTGCTTAGCAACTGAAGAACAGAATGCTAATGTGTACAACAACAATTTCAGCATTTCAACAGAAATAATCATAACAATAGAAATTACTTTAAAAATATGCATCATATTTGAAAAAATACAGATGAAATAAGCATCTTAGATTTACATTGTTTACTTAGCACTCACCTTCCTACATATGCCATTTTTGGGTCATAATTAACATCTCTCCGCAAATAATATGGCTTGAGAATATAGCCACAGCCGCCATTGTCTCGAAATTTTGCATCATTATGGAACATAGGTTTCCCAGGACTTTGATAATTTAGAGCAACTGAAAACAAGTTGGGTTGCTGGTATTAATTTCACTAAATATAATTATTTACTAATTAAAAAATGACATGTTCCACCTCTAAGTAAATAATATAAGTTTTTAGTATGCTGTGTTGCATTGCTTCATTTATGAGGCATTTACTTCTGAGGCATTAACAGAGGTTTATCCCAGCATTCTACTCATGATTAAAGAAACTGTCATAAACTTCAAAGACACTTAGTTGGCGATTGGATTTTTGTATGGACCGGTCACACATGTTACTTACAAAATAGTATGTTCTAAGTAAGTACCATTACTAAAGTTAAGCCAATTAAAGAAATACAAAAAGCTAAAGTGATGACAATAACAGTAGGATCTGTAAAATAAATCAGCTATTGAAAAATAAGTAAGATATTACTTAGGAAGTACAATTACAAAAGCTAAAGCCAGTATAATCTCAAAAGCAGAGCAGAGCAACACCACTGAAACGAGTTTTCTTCAGATTTTTTTTGCTCTCATTTCAATGCTGAGCTCTATCAAAACAACCCACATGATGGAACAAATTGAAAATAGTTACATATCTTCAGTCGAAAATGCCTCTGTAAGTCTTGAAATGCCCATTTGTAAAATACTACTACTGGAATATTTAGTTGTGACGTCACTCAGTCTCAAACTTTGATTTAAAGGGATCAATGCTGATCAAATACCTTAATGCTAAGGTTAATAGAACAAATGGTTCGAACTAACATTTGTTGTCATCTTTATATATAAAGATGAATGTTTGTTTGTTTGTTTGTTCTTCATACAAATCCACAGTTTTCTTCCGATCTCGATGAAACTTTGCACACTTATCCTTTGAAACAAGGAGAAAAATACTGTCCACATTTGGTTGAAAAATTATCTGTATAAATAACAGATTTTGTCTCGTAACTTCGAAATACGGCGATAGACAGACACGTTGAATATGGACGTTTTTCCGTGCAGTGGGCTGGCAGCTCAGTGGCTAAAGCGCTTGCTTACGAACGTCGTGGTCTCTGGTTCAAATCTCCGTGGAGGCTGAGATTTTTAAAAATTGTTTTCATAGTATGAGTCAGGCCTGGGCCGTAGGTTATTCAGACTGAATGTTAAACTGCAGATATTAGAAACTTACGAGTGCAATGCGAGGCAAATAGTAGGTAGTCTTGCAATGTTGTAGGTGTACACTTTTTTACATTGTAATGATCCCTCAGGTGTTGTTCGCAGTGAAATATTATCTGTATAAATAACACATGTAGTCTCATAACTTCGAAATACGGCGATAGACAGACACGTTGGATGTGGACGTCTCCAGACCGTGTTTCCGTGTAGTGAACTGGCAGCTCAGTGGCTAAAGAGCTTGCTTACAAACGTCGTGGTCTCCGGTTCAAATCTCCATAAAGGATAAGATTTTTAAAAATTGTTTTTCATCGTAAGAGTCAGGCCTGGGCCGTACGTTATTTCGATTGAATGTTAAACTGTAGATATTACAAAGTTAGGGGTGCAATGCGAGGCAAATCGTAGGTAGTATTGCAATTTTGTAGGTGTACACTTTTTTACGTTATAATGATCCCTCAGGTGTTGTCGCAGTCAGTGTGTGAGTGTGAACCACAGTAATACTAATATAAATACGGAAGTAAGTCTCTGTCTTTTGTTACGTTTTGACGACTATATGGCTATATCGTTGTGATGGAATTTTAAAAGGAAAGCTGTATGAAGGGCACAGGATATTTTTTCCAGTATGATTAACAGTTGTAGTCACGAAATTTTGAAATCTTATCTAATAGTGACAGAAATATGTTGGAAATTGATTCTCTTTAAGAGGCAGGTTCGACGGTAGAATGATATAGTGATAGCTTTCCTGTCATATTATGCCGACTCGATATTGTTTGGGACCAATCCTTCGTTACCAACAACTTTTTATATTAAATTCTGGCAAAATTTCTTAATCCACGCGTACGAAGTGGTGGGTACGAGGCTAGTATTACAATAAATAGTTCTTTGTTTTCATACCTTATGCTATATAATAATTAGTTCCAATATTTTTTCATTTCTAGTTTCATTCTCCATCATTATCATTGCAATTAAATGGTTGATCATTGCTTATCTTTGAACAATGAACAACTCATAAATGGTAACACCTTTACAATAATCTACTTTAAACTAAGAAGTTCATGTAAAGGTGCTAAGACATTCTGTACTTAGGAGTTTGCATAAAACTGATGGCTCCCTTTCTCCAGTAGGATTAATTGGATGGGTAAGGGGCTACATGTGAGGGGTACCCTGCAATCAGTAAGACTCTGTCACTAGGTCATGGACACAACATGAAAAGGATTTTGGCCATAACCATTTGAAGGGAATTCGGGAAGCCTAGAAAATATAAATCTGATTGGTTAAAATCCCCTTCTGGCCCCATCCAGATATAGGTTTTCCTTGGTTCCCCAAATCACTCCAGGCATATTCCAGTATTTTTTCTTCCATAATCCATGGATGAATTCATTCCATTTCTCTTCCCCAGGCATTTCCCACTACTAATGACCTTGACGTCGACAAAGCATAAAACCATCAGGAAAATAACAATATTTGGATGATCATGCATGGAGATCGTACCTGTGTCCTCCTTAAATGGTATCTGAGAGCTTTTTTGATTTGGCCTTTAGTTGTAATTTGACCCTCTGTATAAAACAATTCATTTCCTTTTATATCTGTGATACAATCTCTGTATTTTACCTAAAGTTATTTGACCATTACTGATATATTTCATGACCCTTTGGTTTGGGTTATGTTTAGTCAATACTCTTCTCACAGTATTTTGTTTATGACATTTAATTTCTTCATATTGCCATAACTGTCTGCCAACAGGATGACGACATCAGCAAATAGCTTCATGTTGAATGTTTGCCTGTGAACCATTGTAAGCTTTAAAAATTTTTTAATATAATATTATAGTAATATGCCAAAATGAAAAATTTCTTTTCTCTTCATGGTTTAGACCTTCCTTCTTCAAAATGTTGAGTACCTTGACCCCATCTAATATTAACAAAAAATACTTTTATGCCATAAAACTATTGTCTTCTTATGTCTCTCCTTCCAGTCTTTAATCTAAATGCCATGAAATTCAAACATATGCATACGTAATATCCCATTGCACTGTTTGTTCTATTCTGATAAATTTATTCCTAGGCAGTAACTTCAAAGTATGTTACTTCATACTTATTATAAGAGGGTTTTGCAATTATCAACTTGTAATTGTTTCGAGGGTATGGAGAAGACACTTTTATTAAAATTTGTTGGAAACTGCCTTTCTCAGGTAAAACTTGGAAATTATTTTGATTCAATCATACAATTCCTCTTCTTAAGCTTTTAGCATTTCTGCTCATATTTAAACAGTTTGGTCTTCTGAAATTATAGGTAGGTTACCTAAGAGGCATGAACACTATTGATCATTAGACGTTATAGACGAAGCACTTGACATGACCGCCCAGCTAATACTATTGTTGAAAAATGAGCTAGATGGCTATATCTTCTGATCACTTCATATTGTCACATCAGTTAAAAATGCTATGAAGCAAAATTGTGATCTGTTCCCATAATATTTAATTTTTATTCAGATGAGGCGATCAAAAGTGAATTAAAGATAAGAAGGTGGCATTATTTTTGAAGAACATACAATTAACATTGTCTGATGTGCTGTTTAAATTTTACAATTTACAAATAAGAATGAGGATGCTGAGAAATTAATGAATTTCAAAAAAAGAAATTATTGGGAGAGGATACATGTGTTAATTAAAACCAAAACAAAACAAGGATCATAAAGTGTGGCAAAATCGTTACCAGTACTACTAGACCAAATACAAAAATTGGCTCATGTGTAAATAAGTTTTTAGTTAGGAACTATAATTTTAATTGATTGTTGAAGAGCATAGATTTCAGAAACAGTGTATGAGTTTGTTTCAAAAAAAGGAATGTTTGAATATGACAAATTTTGGCAGCATAAAGTATAAATAATGGCTGTAACAATGATTCAGTACAAGACAGGATGTAGGTCATATTTTAAGACTTCTTGAATTAATTTACTTGTTAGTGGATGGAACATTTCAAGAATATAATTGTAGAGTAAAAAATAATAATAATAATATATAGTATTCTGAAGGTGATAGAAACATATTAGCTCTAGACAGAATGAGATGCAGGTATGCATCAAAGGATTCTAGACAGTGATAGATAGATAGATATATATGTTCACTTTGATCCCATGTGAGAATAATCTCGGGGATGTTGAACAGTACATACACTTATTAGTAATGTCAATATTACTATATAATTGATAATATTATTATATATTGACAACAAGTTAGCAACAACCCATTAGTATAACCAATATCTCCTGTAATCTACAAATACAATCCCGAGTTAATTAATACTTATTATGTGGAACAGTGTATACACTTGTTACCAGCATCTAATAACCAGTTATTTTCTTACCAACCAGTTACCATGTAAGGTTTCACTGTAATTTGTGACTACATATTATATTATGTTAGTTGCTATTTATGTGGAACAGTACACACACCTATTAGCAATATCAATTATATTACCAACAACTCATAAGCAGTCAATTACTTAAAAACCTGTTAATATGATAATTTTTCACAGCAGTTTTTGAGTGCATGCTATCCCATGTTAGTTACTATATATAAGTGAAATTTTGTAAACAGTGTAATTAGTTCATTTGTCAAGTTTCAACAGAAAGAAAAACCATATATCATTTTAGTAATTGTGGATAATTTTGTCACCTTCCCCTTCCATACACCATATATACTATTTTATCAGTCATTCTTAGTTACCAAATTCCAAGAAGAAAATTCTTTTACAGAGTAAAATGGGTTCTGAAGCAGAAACTCTTTCAGTTTGGACTTAAAGTAGTTGGGTTTTTGTAGATAACATTTAATTTCTGTTGGTAATACATTGAATAAGGAAGCTCCAGTAAATGTTAGCCCTTTCTGAACAATTGACAGTGATTTGTAATCCTTGTGAATATTATATTTATTCCTAGTATTATGGCTATGTATGTCAGCATTAAGATTGAAGTGTTCAGGATTTTCTACTACAAATGATAATACAGAGTATACATACTGTGCTGGCATTGTTAGAACACCCAGGTTTTTAAATAGATTTCTGCACGGTGTCTGTGGGTTTGCTCCACAAATAGTTCTTATAGCACGCTTTTGCAATTTAAATACCCTCTGTGCTTGTGACGAGTTTCCCCAGAATGAGATGCCATAAGTGAGCAGGGAATGAAAATATGCAAAATATACTAACTTTCTGGTTTCTATATTAGCTATTCTAGATATTACCCTCAGTGAAAATGTTGCAGAATTCAGTTTTTTAAGAAGTTGTTGAATATGCTGTTTCCAGTTCAATTTGTTATCTATATATACACCCAGGAATTTTGTGAAACTGCTTTCATCGATTGCTTTTCCTTCTGATAATACATTATAGCTGTCCTTTGTTTTATTTTTTGTAACAAACTGAAGTAGTGATGCAGTAGGAAATGTTGAATTGGAATGGTAAGTGTTTCTCGTCGAATGATTCGTGTAAGAAACTTTTATTATGTGATGATATGCTCCTGGCTATATCAATATGAGACATTAAGGCAGTTTTAATTCATCGGTTGATGTCCAGAGAACACGCATAATGTTGCAAGAAACCACTCAGAATTGTTTCAGAATATTATTTCTAAGCCAAAACAGCAGTATATTTTGAAGGTTTTCAGCTATTTATAATCACGGTTGAACCTTGAAAATCATTAGAATTGTGTCAAAAAGTGAAAGAGAAATGGTCAGTTTCGACATAGTGTCACTTTTCACCAGGGTTACTCTCAAGGAATCACTGGAACTGATTGGCGAGAAATTTGGGCCTGAGCTCACAAAACTGTTCAGCTTTCTTCTGACATCACATATTTCCTCTTCGATGGACAGTTTTATGAACAGACAGACGGAGTAGCTAAGGGTAGCCCACTGTCACCTGTGGTTGCCAACATGTACATAGAGCACTTTGAGGATGAAGCACAGTTAAAACCAACAGTTTTGTACAGATACGTGGATGACACATTTGTCGTTTGGCTACACGGAAAAGATGAACTTCAATCTTTTCTGCAACACCTGAACCCAATTCACAGCCAGATACAATTTACCATGGAGTTGGAACAGAATGGCCAGCTACCCTTTTTGGATGTGCTGGTAAATAGAAGACTGGATGGCACATTAGGGCGCAATGTTTACCATAAGGCTACTCACACGGACCAATATTTACATGCCACCAGCTGTCACCACACGTCACAGAGGGAAGGAGTGCTAAATACACTTGTTCACAGAGCACATGTGATTTCTGACAAAGACCGTCTGTCTGCTGAACAAACGTACCTCAAGAACATGTTCCAGAGTAATGGCTATGACAACCACCAAATTCGGTGTGTGTTCAGATGGAAGACCACTCAAGAACCAACTGACGAAGAGGACAGGCCAAGAGCCATAGCCTTCATCCTGTACGCCAGCAATGAATCGAGCAAGATTGGCAGAATTCTACGCCGATAAAACATCAAGTTTATTTACTGCCCACCAGCCAATATTAAAGCTCTACTTGGCTTGGTTAAAGATGATATGGGACTTGGGAAACCTGGCGTATATCACATACCGTGTGAGTGTGGAAAGCAAACATCGCTCAGAACATTCGCACAATCAAAGAACTGTGCACATAACATAAATGGCACACCTAGCTACAGCAGCCATCAAAATCCACAATTGCTGAACATTGTCTAGAGACACAGCATACCTATAAGTATGAGGACACCGAAGTACTGAGAAACACATCTCACTTCTGGGGCTGTGTATACAAGGAAGTCAATGAGATCCAGCTATGGAGTAACCTCATAAACAAAGATAATTGGTTCCAACTAAGCCAAGCTTGAAACCCAGCACTGAAGAGGCTCTGCAAAGACAAGAGCCAAGGCACAGTGTGCGACGGGGGTGGCATACAGACAGATGATCACTGATCGATGCAGAAGTGGAGGGGATGGGTCGGAAGGTACAAATACCGTCGTGGCCGGACCGGACCAGCAGTCGCGTCCTGGACTGCGTTCCTCAGGCCGACCAGCAGATGCAACCTAAGATGATGACACATTGCATCGTCAAAAATTCATTCATATACGATCAATTGACCCGGCCGCATGACCAAGAGATTTTCAAGCAATAATAAACTTTGTCATATAAAAGATACCAACCCAGACACTTCCAAATTGAAAATAGCCAGACCATAAAAAAAGAGCCAATGAGCAACTTTTTCATCTAAACTTGCCATCATAAGATTAAATTACCAACAAAATTAGTAATATGTAATTCAAAATTGAAATCCAGTCTTGTCACTGGTCGTTCTCATACTCGTTTTTTTTTTTCTAAACCAGTTTAAGCAATCATCAATAAATGCAGGGCATTTCTCCAGTCATTTATGCCCCAAATTTAAAATTTACTTTCCTCACTAGCAACAAGCCACAACCTCAAAGCCATTGATGCATATGTCAGAATGAAGGAAGTTCTATTTACTGTAACCATTCCCAACAAGGTTGCTTCAAGGAATGAATTTTTTTCAAGGATTTAGTTAAATTCT
Source organism: Vandiemenella viatica (assembly GCA_031002005.1). Lineage (NCBI taxonomy): Eukaryota > Metazoa > Arthropoda > Insecta > Orthoptera > Morabidae > Vandiemenella > Vandiemenella viatica. Next base: position 308,433,537 of record CM061921.1, on the reverse strand, counting down.
AGCACAATCATCCTGCTCCTCTGATAAGATCACTAACTCAGGAATAATTAAATAAATACAGTCACAGAGATCTTTCACATTTGTCATTCGGTATCTAAACACACTACTATAGCTTTTCTATTTGCTCACATTTGTGATGAAAAAGTCATTTGCCTCAACCCTCATACAGAATAGCGTCTCAAATTCAGAGTGATAAACAAATAACAATTAATGTAGTTACAAATTTTACCCTTTAAAATTATAAGGGTAGCAAACTGTTTGCTGCAAATCAATTCTTTAAATATAGATGCCCTTAGCTATTCCTCTAAGTACAATACTAGTATTATATACCTATCTGACAGCCAACATTCCAGAAAGGAGTTGGCTTGTAATTAGATGACCTGGTTCTTGTTCCAGAAGGATAGATACGACTCAATTGAATTATGTTATGTTTCACAAAATCACATCCCCTCATTTCACACAACTTCTCAGCCTTCTTTTCAGAAAATGATGACATCTGGAAACATTTTCCTGAAACATAAAAAAATAAATTAACTGCTATGAATTGTTTGAAAAATTCATTCTGCAAGTGTATCATTCATTAAATTATTTATTCATTTTGCTATGGATATAGTTAACATCTCGGTGATGTAATGTGATGTTTTGAGGTATTTATACACATTTTTTGTGTATAACGTTTAGTTAATTTTAAAATACTTAACAGGTAATGCCCTTGTTACTTTAATTTTAGTATCAGGAAGTTCACTGATAGAGATAATCACCTGAGAACTTGTAATGCACTATGAATCACAAACCACACACAAATAGTTCACAGACAACGACGTCAGATTGGCTAATTTTTTTTAATGGCTTTATACCTATCAATGTCATAAGAGGCCAGAAGGGACTGGGGACAAGGAAAGGGGACGAATTCAGCCAGGGTCTTTTTGAAGGAAGCATCATGGCATTCACCTGGAGTGATTTGGGGAAAACATGGAAAACCAAACTCTGGATGCCCGGATGCGGATTCAAACCTGCGTACTCCCGAAGGCAGGGCAAGAGCATTACCACTCACCTACCAAACTCGGTCAGTCTGGCTAAAGAACACATAGGTTTGGTTGCTCAGTAGTTAAGGTGCTTGCTTTCAGAAGTTTCAGATCTGGTTCCGAGTTCAAATCCTGGTGAGTTAAGGAATTGTGTTTGATCAAATGAGCTACCCCAGGATGTTCCATGGTTAGTATTCCATGTTAAAATGTAAGTCATCGAGGAAAGTAGCTGGCTATCTTATCTTTTACACTGTGACTTAGTATGCATCCTTTGGGAGAATCCAACCAACCTTCAGGTTGTGGACCAAGTTTTACCTCAAAAGTGTTCCATCATAAATACTTCTCTCAAAAACTGTTTTAGAGTTAATGGAACTGCTCTACAGAGGATACAATTACCTACATATCTTTTGAAGGATGTTTTTTTTACTTATGGCTTTACACCTTATTGACGTCGAGTTCATTAGAGGTGGGATAGGACTGGGGCAAGGAATGGGAATGAATTCAGCCATGGCCTATTGAAGGAAGCATGCTGGCATATGCCTGGAGTGATTTGTGGTATTTGGAAGGAAACCATTTCATTAAATAAAGTAAATTCATATGGTATTGCAACCTGCTGCAGAATGTAGATCTTCTGCAATCTCTGACGTGACTGGACCTATAGTTTAACATGCAATCTGCCATAGATTCAATGGCAACAATAGGTGATGGGTAGAAAGCTAAAATAAAACTAAAAATAGAAATTTCCAATTATTACTTTTACTACGCGCGATTCACTAAAAGTGTGTGGCGGAGGGTGCATTGCCCCTATCCGAAATGGTAATAGTTTGGAAGGGATATACGGGATATGGCAACAGTACAAAGTGGAATAAACAAAAACCTAAACAAAACACTGCCATCATCATGGTATGCACAGAGTGGAGTCCAGGATTAGCTGTCATTGTGGTGGTTGAGAAGCTTGACAGGGGTAAGTTCAAAACTGGAGAAACTAAGGAAAGGCGGTGGAGATAGGAAAGAAGAAGGTGTACCCATATGTTCCATCATGAATAAATATGAGTTTTAAGCATGAATAAATATTATTTTGCAACATGAATAAATTAGAAGTTAAATATAAATAAAAAAATATTATTGTAATAAAAGCAAAACAATAAATAAACTGAGACAAAGATATTTAAGGATTTTAACATCATTTTCTCTGCTCAATGGTGGATCCTGTTGTGGAAGAGATGAAATTGAACATATAGTGAAGGGGAAAGTATATTTTAGGACAAAATTGAATTTGAAGATGGGGGTAGGAAAGGGAATCACTGGGTGTTAACTCATTGTCAGATCGAGAGCTCTGGTGCCCACTTTGCCTACTACTAATCATTTCTACTGTATAAAAACAGGGTAGATGCTGTTGTTGAGGAGATCCCTGATCATATGGACAGTGAAGCACTAATAAAGTTTTTGGTATCATGCGAGGTGGCCTCAGCAGCTATAAGATTGTCTGAATTTTAGATCAATGCTGTTGTCTATAAACATTCATATCAATTTCATAGTTGCTAATTCCACTCTGCATGGTATCACCAACTTTAATTTCAGCTAACCCATTCATGCAACCAGTGTCCTCCACAACATAATAATACACAATGACCCCCTCCCTCCTCCCCCCCCCCAAAAAAATATATGTCTTTCCCACCTCCATCCTCCAATTCTTTGCCCTCCTAAGAAACTCAGTTTCTCTTCCACCCTTTTCTCGATTTTATTCTTCACCTCTGCCACAACAGGAACCACCATTTAAAATGCTTAAAACATATGGTGTCACAGTTTATTGTTTTTTATTTTGATAATATTTTCTCTTATTTATTCACTTTGCATGATTCAGCTATATCCTGTTCCATTCTTAACACCCTCCATATTTTGTTTCTCCAGTTTTGAACCCTCCCCTGCCCATAGCCCAAAAAATAACTCTTTATTCTGGACTAATACCCTGCTTTTTTAAAATAATAAAGGATTTACAGCTGAAAAATTCTATTTTTTAAGTCATTATTTTTTCATGTGTTGGCAGTGCATTCTGAACCTGTTGTAGCTGTCTTAACCTGATCCCGCAATCCTGCCAGGTATAGAGAAACTACAGTTTAACATGGAATCTGAACCACAGAAGCATTCAGGTGTACTTCACATTACACAGGAAGATGTGCCAAGGGTAAAGGTGAGGTTAAGTGCCTATGAACATCTCTACCGAGACATGGACTCAATCAGGGGAACTTTTGATCTCCAGTCAGATGCCTTAACCACTGAGCAACCAGACTGCTCTTCTCTGATAAGTTGTGGTATCTTGTTCTTTCCTTATTTCAGTTTTAAAGGTAAACCATATATTTATGCATTTGTGTAATGGATAATGTGATAATCAAGAATGGTTTCGCTACAACAGAACACCTATTCTACAGGAATATAAACATTTCTTAGCATTAATTTTGTCTAACAGATCGCAGACTACTTTAAACAGGACTGGTACAGTGATGACAGAACTAAACCAAAAATTGCTATGCAGCTCACTGAATGCAAATAAAGTCAATAACAACAGTAACAGTCTATCATGCTATAACTACAGGAATATCATTTTTGGCTGTTTATCTTGTGTGAAAATTTTTCATACAGAAATTTTCCTTTATTCATGTACCAAATTAACCCTATGAAATGGGGAACACATTTTTGGTTAAAATCAATGGGAAAAATGGTTGGTATTAAAGTTAAGAGTAGAAACATTATGTTTGTTTTCATATTGTTCATATTTTTAGCTACTGTGGACTGTGTTTCTTTCTGCACCTGATCAGCAAAGGCTTAGGCACAAATATTTTGTGCTGCTATTCCACCTAACCATTTGACAAACTTGGATGACTTCAGTGGTCTTTTGGATGATGTGATCCAAGAAGGATTTATCAATGAATATTCGAAAGCTTGTATTAAACTTTACCAACAATGTATGTAATTTTCTTATTCTCGCATTTAATTGTTTTTTTTTAACTTTTTACTATTGTTCAGAGAATTAGCTATTTAATGCCACTACCTTACCGACCTGTCAGATTTAATCAATATTTAGTTGAAATCAAATTTAAATCTCTTTTAAACTTAAATCTTGATTGATCTTCAAATTTTACCAAATAAAAAATTGGAAGAGGCTGTAAGGGAACAATGCCATTTAACATGATTGAATTAATTTTCTTACTCATTGAAGTTAAGGTCATTAGAGGTGGGAAAAGACAAGGGCAAGAAATGGCCTTTTAAAGCAAAAACCTGAGTTTCACCTGGAGTGATTTGGGAAAACCATGAAAAACCCAAATATGGATAGCCATACATGGATTCAAAGCCTTGTCTTCCTAATTACAAGGCCAGAGGGTAAATGTAATTTCCACCTTGCTTATGAAACATCATTTAGAGAAAATATAATGTACCTCATTAGTTATTGTTAATCAGTTAAATTGCTTTGATACAGTCCCAAAGGTATCCAGCAAAAGTCTAGACGTTAGAGAACATTCCAAAACTTACTAGAAATTGTAAGTTATATTACATTATTATTGTCTATAACTGTAGCTAAGGCATTTATTTCTTGCTATGACTACTTGATTTTTTATATCTACTTCTTGTTTTTTTTTTGTGATATAAAAGATTGCAGCACAACAAAGTTCTTTAAAAATCTTCACCAAATTAAAAATATCTGAATTTCATTAAAGTTGCAGAAAAAAATTCTGACCAACTATAAATAGTTTTTAAATGAGGTTTAACACAGCCTACTTTGAATAAACTGATGCAGTGACAATACTGGGGAGGAAAGAGTTCAAAACATCAAAAAATTAGTTTAATCATGGTTTATAGATACTATGCATATCAATTGTGTGACTTCAGCTAGATTTCAAGGTATGACTAATAGTTTACTAAGAGGAATTGATCTAAAAATCAGAAAATTAGCATACAGATTATAACACAATAGAAAAAATGTTGTTTAAAAAAATATACGTTATTAACTTTGAAGTATATAATCCTAAAACAATTCTTATACAATTTATAAGCTGAAGTAAAACATAGTCATCTATCATTTAACCTATTTATATTTTCTGCTTCATTATGTTGCTTGTAGTTAGTCAATATTGAAAATCAATGTTACCAGAATCACAGCAACAACAATGATATTAGTTCTTCTGTGAAGATAGTGAAGATTATTAAAACTCAAATCATGAATCTTGTAAGCTGGAATGAAACAAAAAGACAAATAACAAATATGTTATTCATATTTCATACAAACTACAATTATAAGAGGAAGCTGCAGCACATATTAGAGGGTAGTTTATTAATTTCTACCAAGAACTGAAATTAGCATAATCACATCCAGAGACACTTAAGCTATACAATTTTTACGTGTACATTACAACTTATCAATGAGGGCACCAGTAGTGAGATCATACATGACCCTACAGGGTTTCATTTCTCTCAAGATATTTCCCACATACCATCGATTTCAATTAGCTTCAGTGGTGTATTGTTTTCAGTTATCAAAATGCCATCACATGGGAACACGGCAGAAGAGCTGTAATGTCACAGGAACCCTAGTCTGTCTGAATCCTTAACCCTTAACACAGAACATTCTCTCCACCTCCAAATAAGCAGAATTCATCTACATCACACCAAAATCTGCAACACTCATTTTTTTTTGTTCACTGACTGGAAAGATATTGGTGCTACCATTAACATTACTTTCTTCTTGTAAAAACCTTTTTGCACCATGGTATATTTATTTATACATGTGTTTGTAAAATTTGTGTTTGATTATTACTGGTATTATGATATGTTCTATTGTGATTCTTCTTTTATCCTCAAAATAATTCTGCTACAAGGCATCATTTGCTCTCCTATGTAATCAAGCATTGTATAGTGTCATTGATAAGATTTTCCAATTACTTACCATTTTTAATTGTCTCTTCAAAACCATGAAAATGGATAGCTTGACAAACATTTACAAGATTGGACAAACCAGGAGCAATAGCAGCAACCTTTAAAAAATTTGAAAATTTATTCCATGAACAAAAAATACCTTCTTATTAAACTAAATTAAAAGCATAGTCACATATTTGTTTCCCTATTGATTTCTTTGTTTGTTCCTACCTTTTTTCCTTCTTGAGATGATCTCTTCTGTAGCCTAGGTTCTTCTGTGTCACTAGTATCATCACCTTCATCTTCAGATCCAGATTCACTCTCGCTAATTTTGTCAACAGGCTTCAGTTTTTTGGCTTTTACAATTATTTTATTTTTTAGATCTTCTGGGGAAGGCAAAACTGTGATGTCTTCATCCACCGGGTCAGCATACAGATTTTCTGAAGAGCATCAAATTTCAGAATAACCATAGTTTTTAAATCAACTTCTTCATTTAATTAATCATTATTTTTTCAGAAACAAAATTGTTAATTCTCTTCTATTTGATAATTTTTCAGCTTTGATGATTGTCATCTGAGCAAAAAACATGGAAAACACTGAAAACTACTATCACTTCACTACCAGTTCTTATGGTATTGCCAAGACTGCAAAGCTCATTCTGTAGGATCCCAGGATCTGTAAATTTCTAGCTTCCTAAATCACCTTCGTTTCTTTCTATCTCATTGTCTTTAAACAAATTATGAGGATGGTCAGAAAATTTCTTGGCTTTTAAAACAGATTCCAGTAAAATTGTCAAACTACAAAACACAAAATTTCAACAATATTTGGAAGTCACCTATAAGTTTCTAGAACTCTGAACTTACATCCTATTCCACCAAACCTGTTTTTCAGTAAGTAAATCACCAATGCCCTTACTATAAAACTTCCTATGTCCAGATGTCATCTGTAACTTCAATCTCCACTCTTTGTGTTCCATTTCCAAAAGTCCTTAACCCTTACCCACTTAGTCCATCATCAGTATGTCCAAAAAGTCTACCAACACTCATTCCACCTCATTTGCCTATATACATTTCTTTTCCTCGCATCATCATCCACAGAACATCCTTAATCACTGCAACCACCTATTAACCTAATAAGCAAAAAAATACCTATGCAAAATTTCCTCCTCCCACAGGAGCTACTTGATATTGGGTGTATATCTCAGCTTGCTGTTCTCTCCATGGATCTCAGTTTCTTTCCAACTGTAAAATGCTACTCTTTAGCTGGAACTCTTGAGGTATTATTTTGATACTACCATCAAGGCTAAGAATGTGAAGCAAAAATTTGTAACTCCTCCTTCAAAAATTCTTACCAATACTCCAGTTACACTGACCTCCCCTCCCACAACACCATCACCTTCTCCTGTTAAAAGAGTTCCTAAACTCCATCTTCTCATCAGTTTCCTTCATTCATTCAATAATTCACTCCAGAAGTGTGAGCCATAAGGGAACTCTCCAAAAATAAAAGAAACATTATTCTACAGATGGCAAGGGATGGGTGGCATGGACTGTGGTCATGGAATAGACTAACCACAATACTTATACAGATCTCCAACCCTTAAAAATACCAACCTCAAGTACCAGAATTCCATCTGTGACGAAATCCACTCATTCCTCAACTTTTAAGATCTTTTACAGGGTCCCTCAACTATCTTTATTTCCCTTCTTACTCCAAAGAATCCCAACAAACCTATTCAGTAACTCCTGCCTAAGATCTTTTTTTTTTTTTTTTAACTGCTTAACGTCTCTCAACAGCGAGGTCTTTAGAGACAGGAAAGGATGGGGGGCAATGAATGGGAAGGAATTTGGCCATGGCCTTTTGAAGGAAGCATCCCGGCATTTGCCTGGAGTGATTTGGGAAACCATGGAAAACCCAAATCTGGATGCCCGGACAGGGATTCGAACTGGCGTCCTCCTGAATGCGAGGCGAGAAGCCTAAGATCTGTAAGGTTGACTCTCCTGCATGCCCCATAGTTGTTGAATGGGGGTCAGTGACATAATTCATACCTGCTTTCTTGGACCAGCACCTACAATTATTTGTCCATGTGCTCACATCACATATCAGAGAAACACCTCACTACCTTAAGCATTTTTTGTGTGTCCCCACATTCATACTTGTGTTTCCTTTCTGGGCACCATAGATATCACTTCTCTCTATACCAACATCCCCCATCACCAGGGTTACCCATCCACATGTATGCCCTCATCATGCCTTCCCTAGCACTACCTCACAACTCTAGCCCACTTTATCCAAAAAAATTGTTTACTTCCAATACCACATCTAAGGCACCACCACAAATGATATTTCTATGACCTAGATCCGTAGTGGAAACCGCCTTCATTATTTCCTAAACTCCATTAACATGAGCCATTTAATAAATTTCACGTAATCATACTGTCACACACACACAACCATGTTTGATGCAGAGATCTATATATGTAATGTCCACTAATACACTTGTGTCATTGTCAAACTCATAAAGCTAAAATTCCTAAACTTTAGCAGCTGCCTCCCATATCTCACAAAATGCTTGTTTCCCTACATCCTAACTATTTGAAGCAGATGCATGTGTTGCTATCAAGAATCCCTCACCCCATACTCCAACAACCTATCAAAACTCTAATATCCTGTAATTATCACCTACAATTGGTATGTAAACACATATACTGGGTTATAATCCACCCAGGCTCAACAAAACACCCACCATGCACTAGCAATAACCCCATCTTTTTCTCCCAATTCCCAAACCAAATCCTTTGTCATAGTAGTGCCTTCCAGAGATTTCTCCCAGAGATGAGTCACGTTCATCCTTTTATACTATGCACAATAGTTCACATCACAATCATCAGGCCACCTAACTTGAAAAATACAATTCTCGACATAGACCAACCATCTAACAATCCTAAACAATCTCACACCTCCTTTCCTTGAATGAGGGGTGATAATAAACTAAGGTTACCAGGTCAATAATCCTGGAGTGTCATCCATTATAGAGATATTAGTAGTGTATGGTAATTCTAAGACATGCTGGGGATAACTGTGCAGAGTTTTATCCATTTGCCACCTCAAGCGCTAGTTGTAGGAACACAAATGTCGAATCATTTGGAAAACTGGTCTCCCAAAGAAATCTTCTCATTAATTTGATTTCTATGGCCAAAATATACAACCATGACTGAAATTCAATGGCAGCTGGTAGAGGTCATCTTCGTTCATGACAGTGCATGATCTCATACAGACCTGAAGACCACCATGCTGTTGAAGCCATTTCACTGGGACATCATTGAACACCATCTCTACAGCCCAGATCTTGCTCCAAGTAACTTTCACATTTTTTTTTTTTTCACTTGAAGAAGCACCTAGGAGACTGACAATTTGGAATGAAGAGAGGAAACACTTCGCGACAACATGGCTAAAAATGCAAGGACAGGATTTATTCTAACTCATCCCATGAAGTGACAAGTGCCTAAACCAATATGGAGACTGTGTCAAAAAAAAAAAAAAAAATAACCTAACATATGTACTATCAGTTGGTTATATGAAATAAAATGTATAAACTTCACTACAGGCTTTGTAACCTTAGTTTCTGACCATTCCTTGTATTGTGTCTTGTTGTAAGTCATGACAGATGCATCCATCTGCCACAACACATTTTGGATACTAGGCACCTACCTCTATCCCACAATATCAGCTAATACTCATATTTCCACCTTACTTTTCACACTGGTAAACCCATCACTCCCAGATATGTTTTTTTTTCCCCACTCGATCTGGCCACAAAGCACTAAGTGACAATTAGTTCTGTCAAGTGATAGGGAACTGAAGATAGAAAGGAAGAAAATTGAGAAGTTAGGGTCTCCCAGATTAAAGGAAAACAATGCATGGTGCCCAATTTTTACCATAATGCTAGTTCTTACCAATTGACTGCATAGGAAGTGCAATTCTGTTAGCTGTTATTGTTGTCTGGTGGCACATGCAGTAATACCATGAACAGGGTTTTGGGTGAATATCATTCGTCTCTGACCATTCATTCTGGATTAAAAAGGATTAAAAGTCAGAACAATATAGGGATCAGAGCAGCCTTTGTACATTAATTGGTAAACAATAAGGGAGATTTTACCATCAGCATTTCCTGAGCCAAGAAAGCTCTTTTAGGTGGTGGGCTTTAAGAAATTCATGGAAGTAGGGTGATTTTTGTAATATATAGAGTATGAACTGTTGCAAATGGAGAGAACCACATGATTGTCTTGCTGGGTGAGAATTTTTTATCAGTGGATCAGTAATTCAGTAGGGAAGGAGGGGATGAAGCAAGAAATTTAATTTCAGTGCAGGGCTGACAAAAATTGAAGTATTGCCATAAAACATGGCAGACATGTTCACGATGTTTGAAGGACACTGGTACAACAGCAATTGTGAGATTTTTTCTGTGCTGGATAGTAACTCATGTGCTACCACACTTGTGGAAGCAAATACTGAAAAGCGAATCAAGTTTAATGGCATGCCTTGTGTAAAAAAAAAAAAAAAAAAAAAAAAAAAAAAAAAAAAAAAATGTTCCATAAATGAAATATTAAAACAAGAAATGAAATTTTTGAACAAGTTTGATGTGTAATGCTCATAAAATGATGTGAAGTAGGGAGAAGTTCAGAGAAAAACTAAAAAATCTGTACCATACTCACAGTAAAGTAAAACTTTGGACAGTGTTTCAAACTGTAAAAAGGGCAAAAACAGAAGGTTCTCATTTTATGTGCCAGTTATGACAGACATTATTAAATTTGATAAAAAGAAATTAGGCTCTTCTGATAATATGGAAGTAATATACCAAGCAAAATGCATTTAAATTCAAAAAGTGACCAGAAACTGTGCCTAGGTTATTGTTACAAAGACAATATTAATGGTGGGAACAAATAGCAGATAAGACATTTACAAAGATCTGTGTGCTGTGTTAATACTGTTACATCCTCAATCAGGTCATTAATAAAATAAATGAATTTAACTGAACACCCAATTCTACTTAAGACATGATGTGCAAATTTGAACTTAAAAATTAATTCAGCTAAAATGCACTCCTTGTACTCCATCAACTCACTAATGATATTAAAAGTGATTAAGTCTGTATTAATTTAAAATAGACAAATTATAATAAGTCATAGATTCCACAGAAACAAATTCTTTAAAGACATTGTTTGCAACAAAATAGCAGCATTAATTTAACTTGTTCAAAGAGCAAACAAACAAGCTGAAACATTACAAAATCAAGGATAACTGAAAACTTCATTATAGGTATGCCCAGAATCAAAGACAGATAAACCAATGAATGTATGAAAGATAAAATTATAGCAACATCCCATTTATTTATTTATTTATTTACTATAGAAAGTGCATTGTTAAAAATGCCACTGGATGTCAGTAAGAGATCCACAACAGCAAATGAAAAACCAAGCATTTCAAAACCAATTAATCTCGCCTTCCCAAGTTGAGGAAAAATGTCTCAAAAAGAACTCATAAAAAGTGGGTAACTATAGGCAAATAATTTCTAGACAAAAAAAACTGCTTCTTGTAGAATTACTGCAAACAAAGCCAAGATACTCAAACTATACCTTTGAAGGTATAAGAAAATTTATAAGAAACTAATTCAGGTAGCAAAAATTATGGCAAACGATAAGTGCATCCAACATTACAAAATTAAGATAGCATGTTATTATAGAAGTATCTGGAGATATAAAAACAGATAGAAAGAACATTAAATTGTGTCCTGATAGTTCATTTATTAGTAATTGTAAGGAAATGTATAAAATTAGGTTTCCTTGCCCTATATAAAAATACAGCTACACCATTATGAATGAGAGGACAGCAGCCATGATACAGAGCAAAGCAAGTTTGTAAAAGAAATGTGTTGTAATGATGAAATGCTTTGTTGGGGAGGAGTGCATATTAGTCCTTAGCTCTGACCATCAATGATAAAGTTCATACGAGGGTGGTCTGAAAACTTTCCAACCTAACAAAGATACAAGACATTTTTCCGGAAAGTTTATTTTTATTTTTCAACATAGTCTCCTTGTAATTCTACACAATTCTCCCAGTGATGCTTGCATCTCTGTAACCCATCCAAATGGTACTCGGCATTTTTCTCTGCAAAATAATTGTTCACGAAGGTGATTGCCTCTTCATTTGACGAAAATCTCTGTCCTCCGAGCACAATTTTTAGATGAGGGAACAAAAAGAAGTCACTTGGGGCTAGATCTGGTGAGTAAGGAAGATGGTCAAGCAGTTCAAACCATAATTCATGAATTTTCACAATGACAACTGCTGGGTGTGAGACGGTGCGTTGTCTTAGTGAAACAGGATTTTCTTTTGCTGCAAATGTGGCCATTCTGCCTTCAGTTTGTCAAGTAATTATGCGCAGTATGCTCCTGTAATGGATTTTCCTTTTTGAAGGTAATCAATTAAAATAACTCCATGAATATACCAAAAAACAGTCGCCAGCACTTTCCCAGATGAAAAAACAGTTTTCGCTTTTTTTGGAGCCGGTTCCCCCTTAGCAGTCCACTGTTTGGACTGTATTTTTGTTTCGGGCATATAATGGTGTATCCAAGTTTCATCTACAGTAATTAATTGGCACCAAAACTCTGATTTATTGTGCCTAAACTGCGCCAACATAGCTTCGGAAATGTGCATTCCAACACGTTTTTGGTCTAATATGAGCAAATGCAGCACCCAACGCACGGGCAGATTTCTCATACCTAAATGTTGATTTAATATGTAACAAACACATTCTTTTGAAATGTTCATAACCTCTGCTATCTCTCTCACTTTAATTCGGCAGTCATCTAGCACCAATTGGTGATCTTTGGTGATGTTTTCGTCGGTAATTGCGGTTTTTTGACTTCCCGAACGTTCAAACTCCCAAGCTCTTACGGCCACGTTTAAATTCAGCTGTCCAAAATTTCACTGTGGTAAGTGATGGTGCAGAGTCCCCATACACAGAATTCAACTCGTCTTTGATTTTCATAGGAGTATTGCCTTTCAAAAACAAATATTTAATGACAGCTCGATTCTCGATTTCGTCCATTTTCACAAAAACACTTACATCAACTCACTCAAACGGCTGTTACATAACAACTGCGCCTCCAAAATGGCTGAAACTTTGGTGAGTAACTGTCAACAGATAAAGAACAAAATTCACTAGCCTTTATTTACGAGTGCTGGCATCTTCACGTTGAGGTCGGAAACTTTTCAGACCACCCTCGTACTACTGAAATCGGGTTCATAAGATGCATGGTTTTGAAAATCACTGGCAAAGCTATTAAATTAACTTGTTAAAGGTAATAGGCAGAATGTTGCACTGGCAAAAAGTCATTATCCATAAAAACAGTATATTCTGAGAAAGTTTCTTATAGATGAACTGGTATTGGTAGCAAACCTAAAAAAGGCATCTGACAAACACATCTGTTGAAGAAGATAGCTGGTAGCTCCAACAAACTCGCTCAAAATTATACTCTGAGAAATCTTTTACAACTTTCACCCACAAGTTAATGAAAATATTAGATAAGTCATGGTCATTTTAGCTGATTTTACTTCTAACTGGTAGATGTAAACAGAGAAGTAAATTCTCTAGGTTCCATAACCTATCTTTTCTGTCAAAATTCTCCAAGTTCTTATGGAGACATGCCACACAGGACCAACTGCAACCAAATACTGTTGGAAACTTGCTCTCGAGCTTAAGATTTGTGATCTTTTCATAAGGAAAGTCAGGCGAGAAAATTTTCTCAGCCTTCGAATTTGATCCTATTTGTCTGAAATTGGGATATGATACAGCTTTGATTTTTATACTTCTTTTTACTTATGACAAGTTTTATTTAAAACCACATAGTTTTTCCACTATTCCCTCAAGAAGTTCTACTTCTGTTTTAAACTAATAACTTTCAAATTATTTGTCCTCCCACTGATAATATTGAATTGTATTATTTGCTGAAATTTTTCCTTTGATGCATAATACTCTTCTAGGTTCATCTTATCCCGAGAGTAACCTATAAACAACAGTTATTGCACCACTAATCTTGCAACTACATGATATACAACTAAGGTTTATATTTAAAAAAAAAAAAATGTTTCTGGCTATCCCCTTTTCACTTAACATAACAATTTACACACGTTGCTAAGTTAAATTTGTTCTAATTTTTGAGAGCTCATTTTCCACTCAGCAGTGCTTCTATTCAATTTTAATCTCTCTTTTTGAAATCATCATCTAAGTGGAGGAAGAATGGAACAATACCTGACAGTGGGGATTTTAAAAACTTACTTTTCTTCCATAAATTTCAAACTTTCCACTGAACTGTTGTCATATTCTTAATACTTGGAACTTTCTCAATTATCTGTACCTAATTATTTTCTTCTACCTGTTTTATTCAAGATTCTGATGTTCTTTTTATTTCTAAAAACATACTTAGAATTTACTCAACTACTCAAATTTTATTTAAAAATGCGTCTATCTATGCTGACATCAAAGTGTGATATCAAAATCTGGGATAATTCTAGTTCATTTAAAATTTTAGATTTTGTATTCTGCTCCATCCAAGCACATAGTGCAATACAACTTGAAATAGATATAACTTCCTTTAAAAAAAATCATAGCCTATGCAAATTTATTGTAATTATAAGCTTTGTTAGTGGAAATGATTGTAGCAAACGGCATTCAGTTTGAGAAATTAACTTTTTAAATCTTCTGTTCTTTACAAACATGGTTGGAAATCAAGTTGAAAGGACCTTTATTCTTAAGAAAATGTTTATAAAAGTCCTCTACTAAATAAGTTATATATCATAGGCCCCATTCTAAGTGGTTTAAGTGTGGTATATACATATATTACATGCCCCTCCCCCGTACTCTCAAATATTTATATATATGAAATAGGTTTCTAATTTTTCCATTTTAGTCTCACTTTTTCCGTTTTGTCTCACTGCCAGAACAACCACTTCAGAATAACTACCCTTACAAAGGAGATGACTCCTATATGTGGAGGTTTCTTCCTCTAGTCAAACAGCAGTTCCTTTATCTGGATTTTCTGGTCCATGCAACTTGATGTTTCCTCTATTACACCAGTCTTAATTAACTTGGTTTCTTGATTATGTGTCCTTCAGGTTTGGTTATTGTTTGGATGTTGCCTATAGGCTGTTTCAAAGAGCTAAGAACTTTTTTTAGTTGCTTGAGGCGTTAGACTGCAGGCAGTATTTGGAAGGTACCATAGTTCCCAATCATGCAGTATATATATAAAAATAAAGGCTTCTGACTTGTAGTATTTGCTGGTTCTGCCACTATAGCTCATTCCAATACAACATTTTCCAACATGCTCTAGTTTCCTCAATCACATGTGCCACTATCCTCTGTCCCTCTTCTTTACAGTTAGTTGTTGTAGGCTCCTTGTCCTGTTGTGATGGCATTCGCCTCTACTGCCATTCTGCCAAAAACTACCCAGTTACCCCTGTACCCGTGGTTGCCAGTGATCCTGTGATATTCTCCACCTGCTCCATATTTCCTTGCAATGCTCCTTGCTTCTGAACTTCTAGCTCTATTGGCCACATACCGAGTGCCATGATTAGGGCAACTGTTGCTCTTGTTTTGTAAGAACCACTGAGCCCTTCATTGTGTCCACCTCAGAAATTCACTTGGTTTAACTTTCCTGGAACTAGCTTCATAACCTACAACTGATGTTAATATTGTATTGTAATAAGTGTGAATAACCAATGGGAATAGTTGCGAATGACTTTGGCCAATAATAATTAGTTTATTCATGAATGGGATGGCTCTCCCACATACTTCCCCCATATTATAATAGTCCACATTACATTTAACAATAGGGCCAATTGGTATTTATTAAAATCAATTATTAAATATTAAAAAAGTTACCATTAAGTTGCGAAGGAGTGCTCAGAGGATAATTCCCTTGGGACAAGCAGTGTCTTAGACAATAATTCCACACTACATGGCACCAGACACATCTTTGTTACTGAGATAGTGTTTTTCGACCTGTGTGCCATGATCTGCAAAGTCAAGCTCAGAAAATAATTCCCTCTGCATCATAACTTGTGCTCAGCCAATGGTAAACATCCAAATGCCTACAGGATTGGAACAATTGGCTGTTTAACTTTAGGAAGGAAAGCACGGTATTGCAGTTTCGGGAGATGAGAAAATAGCTATCTTGTGGCACTCTTGTACGACAATATAGGCGACAAGATGTAAAGAAATCTTTGTTTAAGCCTGGTATTGTACAGACACAGTAATCCAAAGCCAATGTTGTACAGGAAGCAGCAAAGCACAGTTTCATCCTGTACGCAATCAGAGTTAACAATTTTGTCCTATAGGCAATCAGAAATACTTCTGATACTACAGTTGTTTGATTAAATTTACCAGAATAGTAATTTTGTAGGGAGAAAGGCTATATTATGGTTTGTTCCCAAGTGCATTCATCACTTGAAGCATTCTGTCAGATGTGCTAGAGGAGGAACACGGAAATTGCTTGACATAGTGGTTGTGCCCATCTATCAGATAATTGGTCTTGGTTTATGTATTCATGGAAATGCTGCAACTCTACTGTCCTGAGCAATTGAATGGTAGACAGTCGCCCATTCTCCATTCTAAATGAACTATCCTTCTTTAAATAACTTTCTTGAAGTAACACAGAACTCTAACACTCCAGTAATATCACAATTAATTTTACAGCTCTCATTTGTCCCAAGAAAAAGCATGCATTAGTATTTTCTAATTATTTCACATATTTCTCTGTGCAAATGATTTTGCAAAACTGCATGAATGCAAAATCTATTTTAATTTATCATTTAATGTCATTATTACCAAGGTTAGAATTTCCTTTTTGGTTGGATTAAACATCTATGGACAGAATATACATACTCCTGATTTCGATGGATAGGTACAAAGTTTAGTAGAAGATTACTTTGCACTCTGCTCAAAATATTATGATTCATATTTTATTTGTTATGTATTTTAATTATTCAAAGAAATGCAATATTTTGTATGAGTAAAAATTTCCATTTCAAATCCCATTTTCACACACAGGATAATTTTGATAAATTATAAATCATACAGAAATTTATTTATTTAATTATAATTGGCACAAATTATTTCATTTAATAAGAAGAGGTATGTGGCATTTGGTGCTCTAACTACGGGCTGATAATAATTGCTAATTAATGGATTCATAAGTCTTCAGGCGGACGACAAAATTATGTGTTTTTTTTCCCCTATGTTGTGTCAGTCATCATAAGATGATGATGTATAAAAATGATATATGATATATGTCCAACAGAGATAAGAGCATTGTATGATCATCAGTGCAATGCTGTATTTTATTAGAGCAAGTGATGCTAAAAAATTTTGTGGGGTTGGTCTGGATAATTCATCTATTTAATGGGGTAAAGATTAAAATTTAATGAATCATTGTTGCCAGGGGAAGATTGTTTTTGTGATGCATAAGGTAAAGCCATTTTACAAGTACATTTACTTGAGTGAACTTTCTTCTTAAAAATATTGGAAGAGAATCCAAGCCAAGAACATGAAACAATCAGGAAATTTCATAATAACCGACAGGAATAGATTGAAAAATGTTAGGTCTATGGTTTTCAGCCAAGGAGATTATAATCACAAAAGGCATGGATCTTACAGGCAAAGAATCAGATCAGATTATTGAAATAAAATCAGGAGGACAGTTAAGAAATGTGCAATACTCATCGGAAGGAAAGGTGAACAGCTTGTAAGTGCAAATGAAAATTGAAATAATAATGTTCTAACAGTAAGGCAGGGCAGTATTAATTTGCAGGCAGGATTAAATAAAACCTCTAAATATCTGTCTGCCAGTTTCATGTAAGTGATGTAAGTGCAAGTAACTGATGTAAGGAAGAATTTTGAAATTAAAGGAATTTTGGTTCAAACCAATCAATCTATAGCAACAGTTCAGAGCAAGCAGATATTAAGTAATAAATAAAGGAAACTTGTCAGGAATGATTGAGTGTTCAAAGGAGAATGATTGCAATGAACTCCTTGCCACAAAAATCCATTCTTCGTGGTGGCTGTTACAGAGATCACAGGTGCACAAATTTTGTCCAGGCCATTTTCAGCTGGTGTCTTCAGAGACTTATGATATAAAATTCCCAGAGATTCAGGTGGTGACACCCTAATGACCTTGACAGCTGAAGTGGTAGGATACCTGGCAAGCAAGTTGTTTGCATGTGTTATAGGTCACATTTGACTACTTTCTGCAGATAAACATCATCAAAACAAATGAGAGTTCTGTTCACTGAAAAGTTATAGAAAACTCTGGAAAACTGTAAATGTTCTCAATATGATCACAGAAGTAGATGGCATTGTAAATTTAAAATTGGTATGTTAATTAATATTGGTTTTTTGTCCAGAGACAGGGCATCACTCTATTGAAAATACAGAAGATTTGGAAAGGGGGCAGAGAAAACAAAATATGAATCATTTCATTTATCATAATCTTGTCAACAATGTTCAAAGTAATCTTCAACTAAAAATTTGTCCATTACTACCCTAGTTTGTGTTTTTCTTTGAAGTCACTGGTCTTAACTGGTTTGATGCAACTCTCCATCTCTTCCCATCTTGTACTAACGTCTTCATCTCAACATACCCCTTACAACCTACATCTTGAATTATCCACTTCACATATTATCATCTATGTTTGCCTCTACAGTTCTTACTTTGATACTAACAAATTAACCAATCCTGCACCGGTTTCTTCTTTCTGTATGACTATTCAAAAATCTTCTCTCCTCACCCATCATCTCCAAAACATGTTCCTTTTGTACTTTTTCTGTCCACTTAATTTTCAGCATCCTTCGAT
Organism: Vandiemenella viatica; assembly: GCA_031002005.1. Taxonomy (NCBI): domain Eukaryota; kingdom Metazoa; phylum Arthropoda; class Insecta; order Orthoptera; family Morabidae; genus Vandiemenella; species Vandiemenella viatica. Next base: position 308,414,699 of record CM061921.1, on the reverse strand, counting down.
GGCACCACATTTCAAATGCTTCAGTTTTCCTTCTTTCTGGTATCCCTAAAGTCCATGCTTTGCTGACCAAGTTTTTTCTGAGTCCTAGATCAATAATTGAAACTAAAAGATTTATCCTTTTCACTAGTGCTATTCTGCTTTTAAAATCATTCCTGCTTTGGTCATAGGCTGTCATTTTACTTCCTAAGTAGAAAAATTCTCTAACTTCTCCTATAGCAACCAACTCCATTTTTATATTTAATTTACTATTATTGGTATCATTTCTGGTACACTTCATCATTTTTTATTGAATTGGTTTATATTTAGTCCAAAATCTCCCTTAGTATTTTGTTCATGACATTCAGTAACTTCTCAATATCCTCAACCTGTTATGCTAACAAGACAATGTCATCAGCAAATCATAGCATACTGATTTTTTCTCCTTGAACACTTATGCTACATTCAATACTATCTTTCACTTCCTTTATTGATTCTTCTACATAAAAGTTGAATATTAATCAAGATACATTACAACTTAGACACACACACTTTTCAACTGATGCGTGTCTCTCATGATTCTCTACTCTTATTATAGCTACTTGATTCTTAAAAAGATTATAAAGTATTCTTATATCTCGGTGCTTAAGACCCAACTACATTAAAATTTTGAAAATCTTGTCTCACTTAACATTACCAAAAGCTTTTTCTAAATCAACAAATGCCACAAAAGTAACTTTGTTTTTCTTCTTCTGCACTTCAAGCATTAATCTTAACACTAGAGTCACTTCTCTTGTACTGTTGTATTTCCCAAACCCAAACTGATCTTCACCTACTGTCCTTTCTACTACACTGTCCATTGTTCTGTATAATATTCTGGTCAGTAATTTTGAAGCATGTGATATTAGACTTATAGTATGATAATTCTCACATCTTTCAGCTTGTGCTTTCTTTGGAAGTGTGAAGATGACACTCGTATTAAAATCAGTGGGAATCTCAAGTGTTTCATACCTTTTTGATATAAGCTGGCATAATCTGTGGATTCATTTTTCTCTTAGGGATTTCAGGAGCTCTTCTAGAATCTCATGAATTCCAACTGCCTTATTCAATTTCAAATCATCCAGAGCTCTATCACAGTCTTCAAAACAGCATCGCCTAGGTAATCAGTTTAAACATCAGCTTCTTTTTCCAGTACACTGTTGTTCAAATCATCTCCATTATACAGTTTCTGTAGATATTTCTTCGATCAATAAGCTCTATGTTCTGAGGTTAAAAGAGGTTTCCTAACAGCTGCTTTAATGATTATACGTCTTTTTTTTAATTTCTCAAAAATAAAAATTTTCTTCTCTTTAGGCAACTACTACATTACCTATGACCATTTTTTTTTTCTATTTCATCACACTTTTGCTTTCTTGCATTTCCTATTTATTTCATTTCTAAAATGTCTGTACTGCTCTTTTCCTGCTTCATCCTGCACATTTTTGTGCCTTCTCTTCAGATCCATCAACTCCAAAATTTCTTCTGTGAATCTAGGTTTTTGGGCAGGGTTGTTACCTAAAGCTTAATGTTGCTTTACCAGATTACATTATTTCCTTCTTCAGTGCATTCCATATGTCTTCAGTCGAATTCCTTTTCGTGTTATTTCTAAGACCAGCATCTACCATCTCCGCAAATTTTTCTCTCATGTTAGAATGTTTCAATTTGTTCACTTCCTGTCTGTGCTGCCTGTGTTGCTACATTATTTTCTCGAATTTCAGCATGTACTTCATAACTCTGACCACAATCTAATAGTTATGAAAAGTAGGCTGAAATTCAAGAGCATTAAAGAAACAACACAGTTAGAACAGAGTGGAAGTGAACAAACTGAAACAACAAAAAAATGAGAAAAATTTGCAGAGATAATAGACATTGGTCTATAGGTTATTATGAAATGAAATGATAAATATTATTACATCTCACATTCATGCAGTTTTACAACATCATTTTCATACAGAAACACATGAAATAAATAGAAAATTTTGGCTAGCTACATAAAATAATAACACATGCTTTCCCTTTGGAGTAATGAGAGCAATAAGATTATTCGAGATATCTTCACCATGTACCTGCTAGCGGGCACTGTTCATCATCCGTTCTCAGCAACTGCTATGTTATGCAATTTGTATGTTCCTCCTTTGGCCCATCTGACAGAATGCTTCATGTGATGAATGCACTTGGAATCAGACTGTATTACAGCCTTTCTCCCTACCAATTTACTGCTTTGGCAAATTAAATCAAACAACTGTAGCATCAGAAATCTGATTGCCTACAGGGTGAAATTGTCCCTTTTTCTGCTTACTGTACAGCATCGGCTTTGGATAACCATGTCTGTACTGTTCAACACTAGGCTTAAGTGAAGATTTTGTCATGTCTTGTCACCTATACTGCCAATGCAAGAGTGCTCATACTTATCGTATTCTCTTCTCCCAAAACTTTCATACCACAATTTACCTCCTAAATTTAAGCAATCATATATTGCAGGTATCTGGATGCTTACCATTGATTGAGCAACAACTTGTGAACCAGAGGGAGCTATTTTCTGAGCTTCACTTGGCAGATCAATCACTGTGCAGAGGACGAAATTCATTATCCGAGTAATTTTTTTTTTTTTTTTTACTTATGGCTTTACGCCTTGTAGACGTCAATGTCATCAGAGGCAGGATGGGACAAAGGACAAGGAACCAGAAGGAATTAGGCCATGGCCTTTTCAAGGAAGCATCCCAGCATTCGCCTTGAGTGATTTGGGGGAAACCATGGAAAACCCAAATCTGGATGCCCATGCAGGGATTCGAACTACCGTCCTCCCGAATGTGAGGCCAGAACGTTAACCGCTCGCCCACCACACTCAGTCTGGTAATAAAGGGATGTCTGGTGCCATGATGTCAGGGATAATCACCTGATGCCTTGCTCGCCCCAAAAGAATTTTCCTCTGAGCCCTCCTTCGCAACGTCATTAAAACTCTTTTTTAATAACACTTTCCTGCTCCTATTCATAAATAACTGATTCTTAATAAATACTAATTGGCATTTTTGTTAAACATAACGACTACAAAATGGTCCATAAAATGCAACCTTTTTCCCTAATTTCACACCAAGATACCAACTTTCTCACTGAAACTAGTTTTGATGGTCGCATTGTTCTGCAGTCAGTCTTTTAATTACATGTAACAAGTTTTGTGTGATGCTAAACTTATCTTTACTTGTCTTGGCCATTGATTGAATTAATGCAAAACATTTGTGTTCTTGGACTCAATTTCAGCTCTGGTTTTTCCATCCACCAGCAAGACAAGGTCGTCAGCAAAGGAAATATGTCTCAGAAGTCCTAGTAGTCTTTGCAGCATCATCATACCCAGTTCCACCCCCACATTCTAAAATATTGGGCCACAAATTGATCACTATGGGCAATCCTTGGTCAGCTTTTTCTCAATGAATGTTGTTACAACAACATAGCTTCTAAGAATCACTGGATAATGCCTATATCAGTATCATTTCTAATAAGCTAATTCTCTTATGTCATTGTTCTTGATGAATCCCAAAACTGAGAAGAAATAATGTGTGTCAAAAAGTTTAGTAACGAATTAATGATTTTTTATGAGACAGAGAAAAAAAAAGTACTCCTACAGATATACCACCAGATTGTAACATTAAATTAGAAAATTAAAACTCTTGGGTTTATCTAGTATCAGAGAGGGGGAAAAATAAAATAAAAATATGGACAATGAATTCCTTTTATATGACCTTCTTCGTGAAATTTAGATATCATGTGGAAGGTACTCATTTATTCAATCTATGTTTCCATATTAATTATAGTGATGTACCAGTTACTATTAATTAAAAATTTTGTAATATACCATTGCTTCTGTTTGTTATTAACTGCTGTACACTCTTTTGTCAGCTCAATACCAGATTTAACCAAACTGTAATTATATTAAGGCTTACCTCCCAATATTTCAACCAGGTTCTTTGCTAGAACTTCTTGTTGTTTTTCACTGCAGTGATTTTCAAGAGATAATATTACAGGATATTCCGAAGAGTGAAAAGCATATGGTTTTATGGCATCCGTAAGAACATCTCTTAACAAGATTTTTGTTGTTAATGTATAACCATGGTAAATGATCGGCTCTCCATCAGCACCATCCCAACAATCCACTAAAAATTGAAAAGACAACATTAAACATCCAGATTTCAGCATTACCTTACCAACCATAATATTATGTCAGTCTGCAGAACTGTCTTTCAATATGGAAAGTTTAAGTTCAAATTATTGGGTGCCATTTCTCAAAACAGTGAAAACTGTGTACTTGAAGGGACTGAATTCTGCTTTAGGGACATAAGAACAAATAGTTTAAAAAAATAAAGAACCAATTTTATTTTATTATTGGCCTCCCTTTTCTCTTATGACTGAAATTAGCCAAACTAGTTGTAAGGTTGGTTTGCTGCATATTCACGAGAAAATTTCTTTCCCCCTTTTTTTTCTTTTAGAATAAAAAATTTAGGAAAACTTGTTATTTATCTTTACATTAGTGAATTTAATGTAAATTTCAGTTAAAACACACAATAATGTCCACAGAGACAACCACATAATAGTATTCATATATTCCTGAGAGAGGTGTATTTTAGCTTTCAGTCAAAGTAGTTTTCCTAGAATTTACAGTTAATAGACTGTAGAGAAAACAAAACAACCCAGCAGTAATTGGCTTTTAGCAATAGTAGATATACTCCCTCCCCTCACCAAAACACATCAACCTAACTCTTTCACAATCTCAGGTCACACCAATGCTCGCTCATTAACCACAACATTTATGTATAGCAATGAGACTTCTCCTGCGCAAAACATACCTCACAATTTCTTCAGAAAAACCCCTACATATAAAGTCATGAAAATGGTCCTTGACCACAAATAGCTACCAAAAAACTCCTTCTTACTAGTTTAAGTCTCACTCTCTAAAGAAGTCAGTATGCAAGACGTACTGCATAAACAATACCCTACTCACTTACTCCAACCCTTCCACTGCAAAATTCTTTCCAATTGTTGGACATGTCACATAGTTTCCCCTGATATAACACCAGTTCACATGCAACTATTGGCTATATCCTTATACCTTATATGGATACCAGCAATCCTCCTTGTCTGAATTTAACGTAATTCTTTCATTTCTCCCTTCCAAGATTTTTCTTCGTACTCTGCAGCCCGCCATAATTTTAACACACCCCTCCATGAAATGGGAGTACACCACAGCTGTCACTATAAGGTGCTGAATTAAAATAAGTACAGGAAAAGTATACACATCTCTTATAAAAGATAAATACAGGAGAGATTATAAGATATTAAACAAAAAAAGAGCACAATCATACAATATTTTGGAAGAATCTTTAACCACGTTAGAAACTAATGAAACATGTAGCTAACTGCATGAGTGTGGAATGAAAAGTCAATGACTTTTTAATAAAGTGTTTTTAACAAAAAAAAATCACCTTCATTTCTCATCATAATCTCCTCTCACTTATCCACTTTTTTATACCTTCCAGAAAATATGATTTTTTTAAAAAACTCTGAAAAATATCAGTTTGATGTCTTTATTGGATGTGAATTTCTTCCCATAGAGCCAATTCTGGATGAAAAAAAAGAAGTTGCTTGGGGCAAAATCTGGAAAATATTATGCATGATAAAGTAGCGTAAATATACAATGTAAGCATTGCAATAGATTACTTGTGTGTGTCCTGGTGAAACAGAATCATTTCTTCAACAATCCCACATGTTGCAGTAATACAGCATAATATGAACCCATGATTGTTTTACTCTTTCTGGATAACTGGTGATGATCACAATTCTCAGAAAATGGTCTCCCTGATTTTTTCACTGATGGAACTATTTCTGTGTAATTTGGAGAAAATTTCATAGGAAGACCATTGTTTGATTGCAGTTTGGTCTCAAATTTTAAAGTAATAGATCCACATTTTATCAACTCTGATATAACACTGCAAAATATCCTTTAGATTTCACCTGAACATGTTCAAACTCTCTTGCTGAATGGTCACCTGATTCAGCTTCTTGTCAACTGTCAGCAGTCATGGTAACCACGTTGCCAAGAGGTATCTCATACACAAATGTTCATGCAAACTATTATTCACTCTTTTGCTTGAGATATTTATGACCTCAGCTATGTCTTGGACTTTCACTTGTTGGCCTTGCACAACAAATCACGAATTTTGATCACCGCTTCCTCAGTTGTGATGTCAATGGTAATCCTGAGCACTCGTTCTTGAATGGTCACAACAAAATTCCATAAACCACTTGTATACTAAACCATGTGATGAAGCAGAATCCCGATAAATCTTTTTCAGCTTTTCCCACCATTTCCTTTAACATTTTCTGATGCAAAAAGCAGAAATTTACTTTTCTCATTTTTCAATAATCAGTAGATCTATTGGAATGTAGTACACTCTCAACATTTTAATGAACAGATATATAAAGAATGGATGCATCGATTCATAGCAACAATAAAATTTCATTTCATGTGCCAACTATTGTTAAAGTCACAGAATGATCAAATCACACTCATATGGGCCTGTGTACACACATGTAAACTGTGCCACGTGTTTCATCAATTTCTCATGAGATTAAGGAGTCGTTTCAAATGTGCATGTGTTCTTGTTGTATTTTGTGTTATTTCCAACTTTGGTAAATGAAGGGTTTACTTTCCAAAACACTTGTTTGTTTTCACATTGCTTCGAAACATTTTCCCGTTTATTAATATTGGTATAGTGTATCAGACATGTACACTTGAGTAAGATGGGAAAATTTTATCAAGAGTAAAGTATAATTCCACAGGTAACTCAGAGTTTGGCTTAATATTTAATGTTTTGTTATGTTTATCTCGCTTGAACCTTATCTTGTTGTATGTCTTTTGCCACATTTAGAATATATAGTATTATGTATAAATTGACTGTATGGCTGGTAGTAATATTTTCTTAATAATTTACATTATTAGCTTGAATATAAAAAGTTTCTGATCTTAAGAAAGATTAATTTAATTCAATATAAATAGGAAGCATCTTCACTGGGATGAGTACAGGCGTTGTCATTAACACAAATGATTTGGTTTCTAAAATATTTAAATACCTAAGTCATTTACTCAAACATAGAACCATGAAAAACATTTATACACACACTCTACACAGCGGCAGCCTTTCTTCAGGGCATCAATATATCCCTCAACGCTGCTTTCTCCACTTAACTGTCCACCCATTAGATACCTGTGAAGAAAAGTTAATATTAAAATTAGTGTGAATAAAATTACATATCAATACATGGAATAGATATATGAGTTTGCAACAAAATCTTCTCGGGTGTCCAGCCAGATGGTGGTGTAAAAACACGACATTTCGACACCTGACTCTGCTGTCATTATCAGGTATCATGTAGTTGTTCTCAGCTTACTGTCTCAGGCTCGACTTGCTTGGCCACCCATCGAACCTCTTTTATACCTTCAGCTGGAAGGCCCGCTGACTCTGATTGGTTGAGAGCGTTGGCTTTATACACGGCCCTCTGCAGCCACTGACTGGCGCCACTTGCTCCTTCCCGCCCAGATTTGCTGGCGTTCTGAGATGCTGGTGTGTACGCTTCTGATTGGCAATGACCACTTGCACATCAGATATACAAGATAACTAACAGATTCCAAATGTAGTTGTCATTGTTTAGTTTAATCCATCTGTGAATGAAATATGTCAGTATGCATATCATCACAATCTGCAAAAAATACATATAAGGCATATGGTTACTTTCCCTGCAAAGACCACGCTCCAAGATGTTCATGTCATTAACCAGCATGTAACATACTAGCAAATACATCATTATGGAAACATAGCAATTCAAGGGTCATGCTACATTCAAGACACCCCGAATCATATAGCAACTAATATGCAACATGGACAGAGTGCCAATGCATTGGTATCACAAGTGTTTTAAACCAGAATGAATGGTCACAGGGAGAGAAAATATACTCAGTAGAAGTCCAAGCATCAACCCATACATTATGTGAAATATCTTCACTTGAGTAGTATTGAGGTCTTCCCACGTAAGTCTAAAATATTTAAACCCAAATTCGAAAGAGTTGTTGTTAGCAACTATTTATATTCTCATTCCCTACCCCGAAGCATATTTATTTTCTCAGAATTGTATCAAATACCAAAAATAAAACTCTTCCCAAAAATGGGGGGGGGAGGGAGTTGTTTTTCTGAAAGGAGAAAAAAAGAAAGAGTCTTATACCAAAGCCGGAAAGCTAGGGTTTAAAGCTTCCTTTTACCTTGCCATGAGTCTCTCGAATAGTTTGTTGGAACCCTTATCCTCTTCCAATCTTCAGCCAATCCCTGCAGCTCAACATACAATCTCAATCTCAGTTCTTCTCATATTTTATCCCTATACAATTCCTTCCCTCAACTATTCACCCCTCTAACAAGTTAAACAATCTCATATGTCTTAAAATTTGGCCTATTCTGTCTCTTCCTTCTGTTAATCTCTTCTCCAAACTTTTCTCGCCGTCAATTCCAAAACACATTAATTTATACCTTATTCATCTAATTAATTTTGATCTTCCTTTAATAACACCACATTTCAAATACTTCAATTTTTATTTTTCCAGTTGTCTAACCTTCACTTCCTCAAAGTGCTATACTCAACATCTGAAGTTTAAGAATTTCTTTTGTGTTCTAGGTCAATGTATGAAACTAAATGATTTCTCCTTCCACAAAGGCTCTTTTTGCTATTGTGATTCTACTTTTAGCATGATTCTTGTTTTAGCCTTCAAGTAGCAATTTTACTCCCAAAGTAACATAATTCTCTTATTTTAACTATCAAATGTGATTCTATTTTTGTTTGAACTATCATCTCAGGAACTTTACATGACTTTTGCTTAGTTTCGGTTTAAAATTTTCCAAATACTTCTCTAAGTATTTTGTTATGGCATTCATAAATTTCTCAAAATCCTCACTTTTGTCTGTGCAATGTTATCAGCAAATAACAGCATCAACTATTCCTTCTTCTATATACGAGATCTGACCTTTCGCTGGGGGGAAAAGAACTGGCATATCTGGAACATTGTAAACCTAATCACCCTCAAAGCAGTCTCCTTGGGACTCCACACACTTGGCCCAGCAGTGCCACCATTGTTGGAAGCATTCCAAGAAAGCCTATTTCGAAATGGAGTTTAGCTCCGCTGTCGTCGTAGCCATTGTAAAGGTCCAAATATTATTATGGGTATGAGAATAAATATTGTAAGATGGATTCGTGAACATTCGAGAGCTGTCCCACTTAGCGCTCAGCCATAGCGGCCTCAGCTGCTGAGTCGCGAATTCCACACGCGTGCTACAGAGCATTGCCCTAGCTAGTATCAGTAACTTTATAGTATTTAAAGGGAGACGCCATCTTGTCTTGCTCTCTGCTGTTCAGTTGACCAACGAGACTGGTACGATGTAGCAAGGTAATAGTTGCGAGTCGTCTGCTGCCGCATGGCAGTTAGACTTAGTCTGTGCTAGTCTTCTTGTAGTATAAGTATTCATTCTGTTATATAGCTCGTCTGTCTGTAAGTTCCAATATCATCGTGCATTCCTAATTCATAATTTAACTTATAACTTGAGCCTTGCATCAATGTTTTATAGTGTTCGCGTTGGGTTTTAATTGGTCATTCATAATCTTAACAGTTATCATTGGTTCCAAATCATGCCATAGTTAAATCATTATCACACGTCTGAAGGAGACTTAGTTCCATTACTGTCGATACCATATTGGTGAATCTGGGAGCTACTGCGCGTGTTATTCCTCCCATCATAACTTAGTTGGAAATGCGGATGCATGTATTATGTTCGGTATCTAAATAATAAATACTCTCATTCAATCCATTCTTCTGGTGTTCCCAAATCATTTATCAGTCATTAGAGTAAGTTACCCAGTTGTTTCAGATATAATATTTATGATGTGAGTAATATGTCCCCAAGGTAAGAAGTACATGTTTTATCTATTGCTAAGAGTAATGTTAACTTCATCGATTACTAATTAACGCAGTTGGCGAATCTGCTTCACTAAACTCGCCTGGTGTCAGACTGACAATTCAATATAATTCTATATTAATCCGCCCACTTTATAGTTGCTCAATGTAATAATATCATAAAACACCCACAAAGTGAAAGACCACTACAACCACGGCTAATCCTTTACACCATAATGTTGTCACTTGTCTAAAATCGCTTTCCTTTCAATTGCTTCTTGAGGTTGGGGAACAGCCAGAAGTCGCAGGGGGACATATCAGGAGAGCACGGAGTCTTGATTTTTGCCAAAAAAGTATGAATCAAGTGTGAGGGATGTTCTGGAGCATTGTCGTGATGGAGGTGCCAATTTCCTGTTGACCACATCTCCAGTCTCTTGTGCCGCACACCATCATGTAGGTGACAGAGGACTTTCTTGTAGTGCTCTTCGGTGATTGTTTGACCCTGTGGTATGTACACATGGTATACCACACCACAGGAGTCAAAGAAAGCAGTCAGCATCACTGTGATATTGCTCCGCACTTGGTGGGCCTAAATTGGTCTTGGTGATGTATAATGCTTCCACTGTGACAACTGAGATTTGGTTTCCAGGTGATACCCGTACACCCAGAATTCATCACCAGTGATTATGGTGTTCATGAAGCCGGCTGACTGTTTATGAAGTCTAGCATGTCCTGTGAGACTTCAAAATGAAGTTGCTTTTACACCGCCATCAGCAGCTTCAGCAAGAATTTCAACGACACTCTCTTCATGGCCAAATCTTCAGTCATGATAGAATGTGCTGAAAAATTACTGATGCCCACCTCTTTGACAATATCTCAGATAGTCACACGATGGTCCTGCATCTCCACAGCATCCCCTTTGGCAATGACCTGGTCATTTCGGCATGTTGATGGTTGACCGGAGCGTGGCTCACTCTCCACCGATGTGTGGCCATCTTTAAACCATTTGTACCACTCCTAAATCTGTGTGATGCCCATAGAAACATCAATGAAAACTATTTGAATCTTCCAAATGGTTTCCACCTGGCTATTGCCCAGTTTCAGGCAAAATTTGATGCAGTATTGCTTCTCCAGGCATTCTGTCATTTTGGCTGCAATTAAAAACTGACGAGAACACTACACACAACCTAACTCAAATGCTGCTTACCAGCAACTGGCACTATCAACAGGTGGGAAAAAATTTACTCATGTGCACGAAGGTTCAAGGTCGGCTCAAGCAAGGATGCTTCATTCAAATCCATCAATTTTTTGAAAAAAGAATAATAATAATAATGTCAGATACTTTTCTAACAGACCTAGTACAAAGAAAATATTTGTGCGGATAGACTGCAACCCTGTCTCAAACTCTTTTTAACTGCTGTTTGTTTCTGGTGATTCTCTACTTTTACTAAAGCCACCTAACTTATACGAATTATAATTACTTCTGTCTTGATATTTTAGACCTGAATTTTTTAAAACTTTGAATATCTTGACCATCTTACATTATAAATAGCTATCTCTACATCCACAAATACCATAAAAATATTCCCGTTTACCTTAATCCATCATTTCAGCATTAATGTCAAACCTGTTTTTGTTTTCAACTTAAACTAGGCTACACCACGATGGGTCTTCCATTTTCCTTTCCATTTTTCTGTGTGTTATCCTAGACAGTAATTTTGAGACTTGTGAGGATAGACTTTGTGATAGTTTTCACACTTGCCTGCTTGTCCTTTCTTAGTGTTAAATGTTGTCCTTAATATAGAATATCCCAAATCATCAATATCCACATTGTCTTAACTTTTCAGCACACTTCTTGTATGGATAGACGTAATTTTTGATACTTCTTTTCGTTAGAGACACTCGACTCAGTTTCAGCTGTGTAGGAGTGACAGCAATCCTTTGATTTTCAGCTAGAAGTGATACTTGGATGAGAAGTATGACCGGTTGCTAAAGTATCAGACCCATCATTGAGAGGGGTGAAACCATGTGTGGTGGGTGAGCAGCTAATGCTCTGGCTTCGTATTCAGGAGAATGCCAGTTCGAATCCCCATACGAGCATCCAAATTTGGGTTTTCCATGGCTTCCCACAAATCATTCCAGGCAAATGCCCGGAAGCTTCCTTCAAAAAGGCAATGGCCAAATTCCTTCCCATTCTTTGCCCCCCATCCTTTCCCACCCTAATGACCTCAATGTAGATGAGGCAGAAAGCAATAAGAAAAGAGAGAAAGGGGTGATATGGCAGTATGTTTTTATAGGAAGATAAAGCAGCTTGGATTTGAGGGAGAGTCTAATTTTGACAATCCTTAAGAAACAACAGAACACTTAAAATAATTGGCATTCATCATTTTTGAGATGGCTGCATATGTGAATAAAGGAGCCAGTTTGTTACAGCCATGACACAGTCATACACAACTTACAGTCCTCATGATTTTTCCAGGCATAGTAAGAGAATCTGCATGAGGAGAGTGTGACCTTTTCTCTAAGGTGAACTGATGTAACTTAACCAACAGCTCGGCAGAATAGTGGGAGCTAGAGACATCTGAGTAGAAAGCTTCAACGCCATTAAATTGACTGAGATGGCTACACATATCAAGGTTGTATTAGGAGCATACTAAACCTATCCAGAACCTCATGATTATGTAATTTAATGACCCCTGTTGGTACTAACATGAGGTCTTGGTGACTTATGTCAGGAGTGACAGTGAGTATAATAATATACAGAAAACAAAATAATATGACACATTGTTGAGACCATCCCCATCATATAGCTGTTCTATGTATTCCTTCAATTGGGCTAGTATATCCAATTGGATCAAAGGAGGTTTTCATCAGCACCTTTAATGTTTATGCAGCTTTTCTTCATTTCTCCAAAATTCAGTTTGATCTTCCTACAAGCCATACCTACTTTGCTAAGACTGTTTATTTCTCCAAACTTCCTTGTAGCTAATTTTCTTTGGCTTTCTTGCATTCACTGTTTATTTAATTCCTGAAATATATAAACTGCTGTATTCCTGCTTCATCTTGAGAATTTTTGCACTTTCTACTATCATCCGTTAACTCCAAAATTTCTTCTGTGATACAAGGTTTTCGGCTACCTTGTTTCCTAATGCTCAGTTTTTCCCTATCAGCTTCAAATGCCTATCTTATCAGTGTACCTAACTCTTTTTGAAATGAATTTCTTTCATAGTTACATCTTAGACTCACATTTACGGTCTCTGCAGATTTATCTCGCATTTGAGATTCTTTCAGTTTGTTTATATCGATTGTTGATTTTGGTGCCTTATTCTTTTGGATCAAAGTTTACACCTCATAACTAACAGTTTCTACATCAGCTCCCAGGTATGTTATGCCTTACAGTTCAAAATTTCGTTTCTGAATCTCTGTTTAGCCATAGTATAATCTAACTGAAATCTTCTTGTATTCCCTAGAAATTTCCAGTTGTATATCCTAACATGATTGTTAGAAAGCACATTTGTTATCATCAGTCGATATATTTTGAAAGATTGTAATAACTTGTTTCCTCACCCATTTCTTTTTCCTATGCCATAATTCCCTACAGTATTCAATTCTTTTTATACTACCACATTCTAATCATCCAAGATCATTAGAGTTTCCTTTCCCTTTACATATAGGAACAAGTCTTTTATTTCAGAATATAGTTTCACTATTTCATCATCATCCTCTTGTAATGTTGGTATATACACAGGGGTGGATCCAGGGGGTGGACTAGGGGGCCCAAACCCTCCCCCCCAAAAGTAAAGTATCTAGGTCCATCTCCGATATTGTAATTTTGGAGACCTTTTTTTTTCTTTCAAAATTCACTCAAGTCAAGTGCCCCCCCCCCCCCAAACCTAAGTCCGCTCAAGCCCCTCCCAAAACAAAATCCTGGATCTGCCCCTCTATACACAGTTGTAAAAATGTGGGAGGGACTGGTGTAATTTCTGTCCTTATCAAAATAATCCAATCACTATACTGTTTCCAATAACTCATAATTTTCCATACTCTTGTTCATTACAAATCTTGGAACTCCCTAACCTAATTAGTTTATCATTTGGATAAGATAAACAAACTTGTTTTTCAGTTTGAAGCAATGTCTTTAACATTGTTTCAAATATAAGAGTTCTGAAATGTTCCACTTCCATATTTCTTTAAATATGTCAGATATAACTATTACACATTCTGGATGTATGAGTTAACACTAACCTAATGCTGAAAGATGCAAATACAAATATAGTAGCTTAAGTTAAAATTGCTCATACACCACACCTGTTACATGAAAAATTAAATCGAAAGAACTTTCAAAACTAAGATGCAATTAGCTTCCAGAAAAGAACTTTCATAGCATGGGGGCCATAAATAATAATAAAAAATCAACCTCTTATCTTGTAAATACTGATTACTGAAAACACAAACTTTATCTATTAAGTGATGTCAAGAGAATACCAAGAATGATTAGTTATATATATAAGTAATAAACCTAATGTACTCTATTTCTTATTCTTCATTCAATTATGAGTGATCTAAATAAAAAATATCATCAAAATTAAAACTAGAAAGGTATCTTTATCCCATATTTGCTAACAATTATTATCTTACGTGTTGTGTGAGGAAGCAATATAATAGTGGTTCAATGGCTGAGACATATCTTGGTACACAACTTTATGATCTGGGTTAAATATTTCAAATTCTTCTGACATCAGCAAGCTTGTGAAACCTGCAGGGGAAAAAATAAAGAATTTTTGATCAGCCAAAATTTTTTGGTGCTCAGATACAAAAAAGTTAACACTTCATACAGATCAAAAATTTAACATATAAATTAGTTTAGTATTTAAGTGAATATTCAACTCAATTGATATCTTACTACTAAATATGTAGTTTTACATCATTTCCTGTGTGGTATGCTGCATTACCTAGTCAGGACCGATGCTAGGATATTGGGGCCCTGGGATAAGTGTTCTTAGCAGTCACGTAACCAGTTAGGAGCCCTTGGCCAATTCATAAGTTAGGGCCCTCCCTCACACTAAATGGGAAACCTTTTTTGAGTGGGGGGCCCCTACAGCCAGTGATCAGGCCCCATCAGCCAGGTGGGCCAGGGTACAATGCTAGCCCTGAACCTAGTACTTGCCAAGAGCCATCCTGGAAGGAGGAAGTCAGAAATGGTCTAGGAAAGCCTCTAACCCCTGGAGTTGGAAACAGCTTCTAAAAGCAGATGAATCAGATAAAATCAACAGCATGCAGATGCACAGGAAGCCACTTCATTAAACACAGAAGATTTGTCACAAAGCCACACAATGATCTAAACTTGCGTAAGGAATCATGTCTTCTTCCTGGGTAAAATATTCGAGAGGTATAATAGTCTCTCAATTAGACCTCTAGGTGGGGCTGCTCAGAGACGAGTCATCATACCTGATAGACACATTCTGTGATTCAAAATTGTGAAATATTCGAAATCTTAATAGTGTAGATATGTTAAAGAACTTAAAGAAGGAGATGGTATGACTTTTGTTAGTTGTAGTTAGTATAAGAGGTTAAAATATTAGGATGCACAGGATTGCTCATCTGGGAGCTATACAGATTTGTATCTTTCTTTTATGGCATTATGCCTTGTCAATATGGAGGTCATTGGAGGCAGAAAAGAGCTAGGGCTAAGGAAATGGAAGGAATTTGGTCATTGACTTTTGCATGAACCATCCTGGCACTCAGCTGTAGTGATTTGGGGAAACCATTGAAAATCCAAATCTGGATGGCCAGACAGGGATTTGAAACTGTGTCCTTCCAAATGTGAGGCCACAGCATTACAGCACACCCACCATGCTTGATAGGAATCATTAGTACATGGACTACTGGTGTGCGAGTTATAATGATCATGACAATAGGGAAGATGCATGAGTTATCGTGAACAGTTTCATAACAGAAATTTTTTAATGAGAGTAGAAACTAAGCCTGCATAATCCACATTAGTACAAGTATAATGCTGCTTTCACAAGAACATACATGTGATAAACCTGGTAGCTCAGTACAAGACTGCTTAGTGTGTCAGAAAAAGTGTGTATGGCCAAGGTCTTGGTTGCAGCAGTTCTGATTGCATGTTGTGTCGATTCAAGTCATAGGGAAGAAGGATGACAGCAAAAACAAATCTGATCAGTTCATTGGCAGATTAAAGTTGGGACAGTGGTTGCCAATAGCATCATTTCACAGCTGTGGAGTAGATTCTAGGAAGGAAGAAACATTCAATGGCAGTATACGCACAGTCAACCACATGATACAACCCAGCATCCGGATTGTTATCTTGCCGTAAGTGCCCAAGACATCCAACACCTTGTAACCTTCTGACTCCCCACCTTAAATATTTCTCAGCTAATTTATTTAATATCAATCTTCAGTTTTGCCAAATATTAACTGCATTCACTTATAACAACTTATTACAATAGCAAAATAGTAGGGGACCAGAACAATTACAAAAGAAAATATTATATTGAGTTGATCTATGATGAACCACACTATACAAGCAAAGTCTATTATATTCAAGTACTTGGACACAAAGATCAGTATTAGAAATTGCAACAGGTAATTCAATAAAGCATTCAGAAAACAACAGTTCTACACTTAAATCATTTTTTCTTGTCACAATTGCTTTTCTTCACATGCAATGCAATTCAACAGTTCATAAAATCATCCAAAAAGATATTCCCAATACTAATGTTTTCTTTACACGTAATGTATTTCTTCACGAGTCTCTGTAGCAAGAGTGAGCAGGAGTACAGAGAGAGATAAAATGGACTTACTTCATACTGGGCAGGCAGGTGGTGCAGGCAGTCATCACAATCAATCCCACTGAGTGTGCTGAACAAAACTGGAGGCCCTATTGTATTCTGGTGGGACTTAAATACCCTCTGGGTAACTCTACTCTGGATTGCCTTATGTCTTTTGGGGTGGAGCATTGACAACATCGACTTTCCTGGTTGCCGTGTGAACATTCTCTGCCAAATGGGAGAATTCACTGGCTCCCACAGATACTACCCCTCCCAAAAGACACCTTTTGGTGTCCATGGGTTGGTGATGGGCAAAACCTCCTCCACGCCAATGGAGATGGTGGGAAGAGTATGATTGACCTCTAGGCTTTGCCCTGCTGCTATAATGGCTGCTACAGCAGCCTCCTGAAATCCCTAAAATGAAATACACTGCCTGGCTCACTACTTGCTACTGCAGAATTGAAATTCTTAATTCTATTCCTCATTAAATATTTAACACTGCCTCTTAGAGTTCCTATTCCTTATCCCTCAGTTATGTCTTGTGGCATCACAACCTGAACTGTCTACAGTACTTACAGCAGCCTCTGGGTCACACATCTCCCATCAGACAGTGTATCATCAGCTTCGAGAGAGCATTCCCCTCACACAAAGACTCCATGTGGCCCATCAAATGGGCTGTCTTCTTGGCTGTGTTTGGACCGAGAAACAGTGAGGTAGTGTAATGTTCACAAACGAGTCACGGTTTAGCCTTGAGGTGATTCTCACCACATGTTCATCTGGCACACCTGTGGGACTTGATACAACCCAATATCTGATATGGTGGCATTAAGAGCACCGTTTCCCACTACATGTATATCCTAGGGGCTCTGTAACAGTATGCAGCTTTTTCATGGAGAATATTGACCTCGGTTCCATCTGATGGATGATAATGTTCATGATCACCCTTACAGGGTGTGGAAATCACACATTTAGAGTGACCAGCTCATTTTCCACACTTAAATCCAATCAAACATCAATGGGATGCTCTAGGTCAAGGAGTTACAGCCTTGACGCCACTACCACAGACCTTTGTTGACCTCCATGTTTTTGTGGCTTTATGGTACGTTGACAATGAGGTCGATAGCACGCCCTGTTGACATCCAACAGGCACTTGTTCAGCAATGGGATGCATTACATCAAGCCATGCTGGATGGCTTTATCCACAGGTGTTATGTGTCCTCTATTGCATGTGAGACAATCACACTCCCTTTTGACATTCTGTTTTCTTATTTATTAATTACTTATTAATGTTGTTCATAGATCCCTGCTGAAGAAGGACCTCTAGAATGAGGAACATGGTATGAAACACAGATGCCATCAGTGTAGGGACACCACACATAGTCATTACCACCCACTGTCATGTCTGGTTTTCCTGTACAAGTCAAATTGTTGTCATTCATTATCACAATGCCCTGTGATTTTCTGTTGCAACTGAAGATCCCCGAACTTATGTACATCAGTGTACTATCAAACTGCAAGAGCAAATAAAGAATATTTAAGACTTACAATCTAGATCTGTTTCGTAGTCAGATATGGAATTTCCATAACCATCAAATATCTGAATATTCATATTTCAGTGCCAATAATTGTAGGCATCCTAGAACTTCAGTAAATTCTACACTTTTGGAAAGATAGCATAGGGGGAAGGGAGAAAAGTCTCTAAAGATGGCAAAATTGTTAACCTCATTGCCACAGATATGGGGGTTTGAAGTCATGCAGTAACCAATACCACAGCTAACTCCAAATATAGAGCGTCTTAAAGACAGAAAAGTAATTAAACATATAATAATAGCCATAAGTAAACATTTAAGAACTGTAAATAATCCTTGGACTTACTGACATTAGTGAAGTCAGTCATAATCCAGCTTGTTAATAGTCAATTTTCATTTCCAGATAAAATCGGTATTTCCACAAACTTTTCAATACAGCAAACAACGTTTAAGATAATAATAAATTGATAGAAACAGAATTCAGTAGCGTTTCATGTGTAATACTCTGCATATCATGGTAAAACACTAAATTTTAATTAACTGGTAACTTCCGAAAATTATAATCGACACTTTCAAACACATTTTGAACATAAACAACACGTTTTTCTTAACTTTCATCCTTTCCGAACAACATGGTAAATATTTATAGCAGTTCTGAGCAGAGGATAAAGTGGGACAGCAATTCTAAAATAACACTGCATCTCTAAACATACGTTGAAAACACAAATAAATTATTTACAGCTAAACCAGACACTGTACAGGTCGGGGATACTATTAATACATGTATCCAAGAACAAGGGACATTACACAAACTTTTATTTTGGGATACGAATTTTACTTTTGACACAATATGGGTTTCGTGAAGTTTTGGCAATGGTGGTTATTTTGAACAACGGGTATCCACCAAAACTCGAAGACGTTGCTGGTGACGTCACGGTGGCACATGGTTTCAGAAGAATATTAATTACGTCTGATCTGTTAACTTTTCAAGGAAATACTAAGAGGGGAAAAATGCTTAGAATTTTGGGTCCTAAATCCTGTTAAAAGCTGAAGCCGAAGAGAGAGGTAATTTTAGGGCATTATTTTCAGCAAGTCATGTGACGTGCAATGATATCACGAGCTTATATAAGGAGTGGTAGCGAGTTTTTTTGGACAAGTCGTCGGGAAGTTGATCGGGTCGGAGCTGCATAACTTTTGGTAGCAAACTGGAAATTTTACCTTGCGCAAGTGACTGAAAGCATGGTTGAATATACGCCATGATGGATTTTCAAGTGTCGAATGTAAACTTAGCAATGGTTAAGTGCCTTTAAATTACTTGAGGGGTTTTCTGTCTGCTTCCTATGGTTCATAACTTGCTTTCTTCCAGAAAAGTATTTCCGATAGCCAAAAATTCAACTGTATCGAACTTTGTGCTTTAATTTCAGAATATAACAACAGTGAAAAATTCATCAGTGAAATAATTTCTTAGTTTGAACTCATTGCTTTTCTCTCAGAAGGTAATTATGAGAGTGGTAGCCAATATAATTTACAGTTGGTTAAATTCCAAGGGCATTTTCACCGTCTACAATTTGTGCTCTTTCAGAAGAATATTTTGATGTGAAGAATCTTAGGAGAAGTAAGTTTGTTAGTTAATGAGTGTTAGACTGTGTAAGACAACAAGCTTGCAGTGAGGTGCTGCATAAAGCTTGAATCTTAGCTCTTACCGTGCGTCGCCTTGGATGCTACAGTCTTGGCTTAAATAGAATAACCCGGTCGCCACATAGATTTTAACCCAAAAACTATGCAAAGGTATAGTTCAATGATGATAACTAGTTCATTGCCATTAGATCAACTATATTCTTCAAAATTTCACCAAGCCAAAAGCTGTACAGGCAATCAGACAATTTTTCCAAAGAAATATTTTTGCAAGTTCGATTAACCATTCGAGTAAGACCACACCCCAATAGCGCAAAAAATTTCATCACTAGTTGAAGAAAACCAATAAAAGTTCGTCACACACTCCCATTGTTCAATAGTTTAGTTAATTTAAAGAATCCCGAGGCCCCACTTGGCGAAATACTAATTTCAACTCCACATTATAATTAACTTGAATAAAATAAGTGGCATTATTCCAAAATAAAACTTGCAGGCCTACTGAGCTACATGTTATCGAGATCGCGGTTCCTGGCAGACGGAGCTACATGTTATTGAGTTCGCGGTTCCTGGTAGACTGAGGCCTAACGTCATGTCGTACCAACTGCTTCTGTACAACTGAGGCCAATCAACTAAACGTACGCATCTATATCACATAGTGCTTCCCGCTTCTCGAAAATTCCTAGCGACTACTCTCTCACGAACCATGGGAACAAACGCTTTACCTTATTCACATGGATGGCTGCTGGCGGGTTGATCAGATATCAAATCGCACGTCAGAAAAAGTTGTCGACATAAAATTTGACCTTGACAATAAAAATAATTCTATCTTTCTGAAATTTTACCAATCGCTAGATCTTTAAATAAATGTTAACTTTAGTTATCATACAAAATATCCTGACTTTAATAATTAAGCCAAAAATAAATAATTTAGATATGACCTTTCGCAATCCCACTCCAGGTGAATGCCGAAGAATGTTGAAATTGAAAAAATTGAAAATACTATCTTAAAAACTGTAAAACTGCTTTCTAATTTGAATAAACATAAAAAATTACTTTGAAAATGAAATGCAATAATATTCTATCCAGTCTAACTCGTGCTTCTGAGAATAAAATTTTGTTATGCAGTTACAAAATTTAACAGATAGCTTACAACTGATATTCTACCCCCAATATCAGTCAGGACCCTTACATAATTCATCAAAAAATTATTGCATAGTTAAAATCATATCCTAGTGATCTTCCTGCTTCCTTTTAATAATGAGTGGTGCATGTTGTCTATTGCATCAAGGGACAGAAACGCTTAAGAATTCA
This sequence comes from Vandiemenella viatica, assembly GCA_031002005.1. Classification (NCBI taxonomy): domain Eukaryota; kingdom Metazoa; phylum Arthropoda; class Insecta; order Orthoptera; family Morabidae; genus Vandiemenella; species Vandiemenella viatica. Next base: position 308,393,433 of record CM061921.1, on the reverse strand, counting down.
TTGTAGCAAGTGAACTACAGATCCGAGGAAGTATAGCTTCAAAAGACTCTTGTACACCCCATTAATCTTTCCATTTTGAAACAGTGTAAAACAATTGAAAACATAACAAGTGTTCTGAAAACTTCAATCTGAATACTGGTATAAACTGTTCACTCCATTCAGAATGAACACACATAGCAAAATACAGATCTTCTTTACAAAAAATGAAATTTGTTAGTATAATCCTAGAAAGTTTTTTTGAAGTGGTAACAATACGGGGCGGGTTATACATGTGTTTTAATCCATATCTGCATATGGCCATTATTCCAACAGTAGATTTTCATATGTAAACTAATTAAAATCTTATTCTTTGAAGGGTAAAGTCTGTTACAACGCAGAAGTCATAATTTACATTAAGAGCTGTTTAGTGATTAATAAATTATAAATTAATCCAAAAAGTTGAAGGGAGGAGGGCAGCAGCAACACAAAACAACACACAAACAAAGAAAATACAATATTTCAGGTTCAAACCCTTTTTCAAGTTAAATAGATGTAAGTGGCTGGGCTTGCGCAAGACTTGCGTTCAACGCAGCCACTCATAGAATGCAATAGACTGTTGGAGGTGGTGGTGTGAGCAACGATAATATAACCGCAAGTATAAATCATAAGAATGATTAAAATAGTTGAAAAAATAATAGTAATAAAAAAATTTAAAAATATAAATAAAAATAAAATTGAAATTTTTTGAAAAATATATGAATCTATTGTGCTGGCCAGTGATGGGTGTACAGGGAGAGGATGGAAGATATTAATGGAAATTAAGGCCTGAGGGGATATCTAGTCTGCAGGATATGTTGATATGCCAATTTCCACCCGCGGAATACTTCCAGATCTACCTCCTAATCTGAACACCGCAGGTGGGAATTGGCATATCAAAACATCCTGCAGACTGGACATCCTCCAGGCCTTAATTTCCATTAATATCTTCCATCCTCACCCCATAAACCCATCACTGGCCAGCACAATACATTCATATATTTTTCAATTATTTATATTTTTTATTGCTATTATTTTTTCAACAATTTTAATCTTTCTTATGATTTATACCCATGGTTATATTATTGTTGCTGCCCCCACCACCTCCAATGGTCTATTGCATTCTATGAGTGGCTGCGTCGAATGCAAGTCTTGCGCAAGCCCAGCCACTTACAACTATTTAACTTGAAAAAGGGTTTTAACCCGAAATATTGTATTTTCTTTGATTGTGTTTGTTTTGTGTTGCTGCTGCCTTCCTCCCTTCAACTTTGGTGAGTGTTGGGTGTATTTTACCTGTCTTTTTCATTTAAATATTGCCTCGTGGCATTTCTTTCCTTTCATTGTTACCTAAATTATAAATTAAAATCAAGCAAATTATTTTTACGTAATTATGCTGTTTATAGTAAGATTAAATTACAAGCATTAGTTGTATAAATGCATTCTACTGACCACAGTTTGCTTTTGGTCCAATTTTATTAACAACAATATCATTTCAACACATTTCAGGCAAAATAAGATGGAAACTAAATTCTCTCATACCAAGCAAATTGACATAGTGGTTATGAAATACAAATTCAGTTCATGACTTGGCCTTGGAGATTTTGATTTTTCATTATTTCTCAATGTGATTATAGTATTGTATGTGAGTTTTTTAAAATAAAATACTCAATTTCATTCATGTTTCTTGGTCAAAGCAGATAAATAAAAGACTACCACTATCATAACAATGACAGTCAATGAAACTAAGAAGTAGGTACCCTGACAGCTACTATGAACTGAGTGTTGTGATTCAAATTTTCCCAGGGTTCAAAAATTCAGATTTAAAAAAAATATTAATATGCCTAAAAATGTATACAAAGCACATACCTGATGCAGGCAAGATATGTGGAAAGTTATAGGTGTGGGAAACACTGAAACAAAGAAAATCTGTGAACAGATGATTTTTATGGTTTGGTTCCAGACTTGTCTTCTCTTATAGAAGGCTGTTTCTACTTTATTGGAAATGTTATACGGGTAATTTAAAAATCTGTATGAAAACCAATCTAAAAAAATTAGTAATTCAGTGGTGCAAGAATTTTATGAAATACATTATCTGAATCGTTTATTTCAGAAACCCGTCAACTGACATTTTTGTCAAAATTGAGATAAATACATATTACGGCTCATGATGTGTAAACACACATGTTTGAGCAGAAAACCGTCAATGGCCAAGCCTCTGTATGGGTTTTTTTAATCATTGAATATTGAATTTATTGCAGAAACCCGCTAAGCGGCATCAGATGGCGGGTTTCTCCAATAAATTTCGTGTTCGTCTTGTGACACTCCTGCTTGTTATTACGTTGCACCACCTGTTTTAACCAATCGTTCTACTACTTCAAGAGTCAGTTGCTGTAAAGTGTTCAGGTGTTAAATTATTTAACATTCTGTGTGGTTTCCCATTGTTTTGTGACAGTTTCCTGTAAGAAATGAATCGTGTAAGTTCTGATGATGAACCTCAACCAAAAAGGAGACAAGGCATTTCCAATGATGATAAATACAAGCGTAGTGTTATACGACAATCAAGAGTGAAAGGTGAAGAATACACAAACTATAAAGGTAACATTGTTGCAGAAAAGTCTATTCCTGATGTGCTTGTGTGCAAATGTCCACGAAAATGCAGTTTATCTGTTGTTAATGACTCTAAAATTCAAATCTGGAATTTTTTCTTCTCACTTCATACTAAAAACCAACAAGATTTATATTTACAAAGTCTGATAGAAGCTAAGGAAATTAAGCATAGAGTAAAAAAAGTCAAAGATTGCTCTGCTGGTGCAAAAGAACATCAGTCCTCGCAGAAAAAAAAAATCTTTTGTGTACAATGTAAAGGTTAATGGAGTTTTTACTCCAGTTTGTAAAAATGTATTTTTGCAGATACATGGCGTTTCTCGTGACAGAGTTGCAAGGCTGACTAATTTATTAGTTCAAAATAAAACACCTGTTGACATGAGAGGAAAAATTCGCAGTGGAAATGCGATCGAAGGTAATATTTGTGTCATTATCCATGAACACATTTCGCGATTTGAAGTGACACACTACGGGACAACTAAGAAACAATATTTAGATGCACAGTTGAATATAAAAAAAATGTATGAAATGTTCCAAATTGACCACCCTGATTTAAAAGACAAAGTAAAATATAATTTTTATTACAAATATTTCAAGGAAAATTTCAGCTTATCTTTTGGGCGACCACAGGTTGACGTCTGCAGCCAATGTGAAAATTTCAAGGCAAAGCTAAGAGACCCATGTTTGAGTGACAATGCAAAGCGCAGCATAACAGCTGAACTAATACTTCACAAGCGCAGAGCGAAAAAGTTTTATACAAAACAAAAAGAAATGACTGAAAACAAAGATGAAGATACAGTAGCGCTATGTTTTGACTTCATGCAAAACCTCCCGCTTCCAAATATTCCAGTTCAGGAAGTCTTCTACATGCGTCAGCTCTGGCTTAATGTATTTTGTGTTCATGATATGAAGACAAATAGAGCAAGTATGTACATTTACCATGAAGGTCAAGCCAACAAATCTCCGGACGAGGTGTGCTCAATGTTATCACATTATTTGAAAACTGAAGTTCCTGTTGGAGTTAAACATATTGTTCTCTTCAAGTATTGTCCATCAGGCCAAAATAAAAATCATTGTGTTATTCCGTTTCTGATGAACCTTTGTGATAGAGGAATATTCGAGACAGTGACTCACTATTTCCCAGTCAGGGGACATTCATTTCTACCCTGCGACCATGATTTTGGATGTGTAAAATGTCTTGTGCGACGAGTGGACAGAGCGTACACTCCAGAGCAGTATGCTGAGATGATTAATAGAGCCAGTAAAACCGGGCGTTTTTCTGTCTACCAAGTAACCAGTGACATGATCTTTAGTTTCAATACGTGGTGGCCCCAGTTTTATAAAAAAATGTGAACTCAGATGAAACAAATGGAAGGGGTGTTCCCAAGGAAGAGAAAAATTCCTTTTAAAGTCTCAACCTACAAAGAATTTAAGTACAGCAAATCTGCAGCAGGAAAAGTTGCGGTCAAGAACTTTATCGACGGATTTATATTTTCAACTTTTACCTTGAAAAAGTATGTTGCTGCTCCTGAACTCCCAACAGTGCAAGCATACCCGTCTGGAAGAGTACCAATCAATGCAAAGAAGATCAACGACCTGAGGAAGCTTAGCAAATACACTACAGGATATGAAGCTTTCTATGACAACATCCTCCAGTGGTCTACTACTGGAGCGGAGTGCAACGTTGATAGGCAGTACGAAGATGAGTACTCCCATAGAGAGAAAGGAAAAATGAATGCTGCAACTGTATCCGTTAAAATTCTTTATATGCACAAAAGTAATTATGGAGTTTTTGTTGCTTTTAATAAATATTTTAAGTTAATACTATTATGTTTTTGTTGTTAAACACCCTCCTGCTATTTAAAAAAATAAAAGTTAGCTTCAAAATACCAGTTTTTAATAATGTGAGGTAGTTTATTGCAGAAACCCGTCAACTAAATTATTTTAAAAATTTTTTTTTGAAGAAAGTAAACGAAATAAAATTTAAATACAAGCAACATTTGTTTTGAGAAGACATTAAGTATTCATCTATTTTTTTCAAGCCATAAAGCTCTATTCAAATAAAAGATATTAAGTTTTTTCTGTTTTACCGAAAATTTAAAAAACTGCACTTAGCGGGTTTCTGAAATAAACGATTCAACTACAGTTAACTATGAATTACAGCCCAATAATGTGCCAGTCTGTACAGGAATGTATGTTTTTATGTTTCATTTCCCTGAATGAATGCAACGGATGAGCTGTGTAGAGCAGAAGCTCTTTTCTCATTGCTTGGGTCAATTTAAAAATTTGATTTTAATTATAAAAAATCAAAATACCACAACTTTTTAAAAGACAAACATCTACCCATATTTTACCAATTTGGATTTATAATTGCAATAGTAATGATGGGAGAAGTGAAGATGAGGAATGATATGTAAATTAAAGTCAACATTTACCATAGATAACTGCAGGAAGGCATCAACAATAAATATATATACCAAGTGAGTTTTTTATCTTGAGACAACTAAATATCTCGAAAACTACAAATCCGATCAAAAAAAGTGGGTAATAAAAATTGTTCGTCTCGACGGGGGACATCCGATGATACCAAATTTGACTCCCCACCCCCACCCCCTAGGGGTGGGGGAAGGGGGAGAAAAAAAACTTAAATAGGAACCCCCATTTTTTATTGCAGATTCTGATTCCCCGGAAAAAACTACCCCTATTTGACCCCCAATTCGAGTCATTTTGGTCGATAGATGGCGCTGCATTTCTCAGAGTTTTCTCATTACTTGATGTACTTCCATTGCGTTCACATCGTCGCTCATTTCTCAGAGTTTTCTCATTACTTGATGTACTTTCATAGCGTTCATAACATCTCTGATTTATTTACTTCGTTCTGTTGCACGTGTCAATGAGAATGCAGGCTATAACGTTGCAAGAAAAAATTGAAATGGTCTACATTTATGGAGAATGTCGCAAGAATATCGATAATGCTGTTGATCTTTATGCTCATCGTTTTCCAGACCAGCCTCGATCGCGCGCTTCTTTTTACCGTATTATCCAACAGTTCACTCAGGAGGGAAGTGTGCACACAAACAAACGAAAGCGGCGAAGGACGATAGCTGGAGAAAATAACGAAGTTGCAGTTTTAGCTGCAGTGGCTTATAACCCTCACATTAGTACTCGACAAATAAGTCGTGAATCAGGAATTTCTCAGACTACTGTTTGTCAGATTTTGCATCGTAGAAAATACCATCCGTTCCATGTTTCGTTGCATCAAGAACTTCACGGCAATGATTTCGATAATCGATTGACATTTTGCCGATGGTCGCTACAGAAAATACAAGAAGAACCCCATTTCTTTGCTCGAGTACTGTTTTCGGATGAATCCACTTTTACTAACCACGGCACCATTAATCGACACAACATGCATTATTGGAGTGTGGAAAACCCGCATTGGTTACGCCAAGTTGAACATCAGCGTCCGTGGAATGTAAATGTTTGGTGTGGGATAATTGGGGACAAACTTATTGGTCCACATTTTATCCATGGACATTTCAATGGGGAGAAATATCAACAACTCTTAGAGGACGTACTGCCAACATTGCTTGAAGACGTACCCTTAGACGTGCGACAAACAATGTGGTTTCAACATGACGGTTGTCCAGCACATTTTGCTGTAAGATCGCGGGAAGTGTTAGATCGTCTGTACAATCGTCGATGGATCGGAAGAGGAGGTCCAGTGCCGTGGCCTGCAAGATCACCAGATCTCACTTCGCCTGATTTTTTTTTATGGGGATACTTGAAGAATGAAGTTTACAGTGAAGTGCCAACAACGCCTGAAAACATGATTGAACGAATTACCAACGCTTGTCAAAAAATCACGCCGGATATGCTTCTTAGTTGCGTCGAATCATTCCAAGAGCGGGTAAATAAATGCATCGATGTCGGTGGTGATATTTTCGAGCACTTGCTTTAGAATTGTTGTTAGAAACAAACACGTGAGAGGCGAGGGGACTCACCAAAAACAAGCACCCCGATGGTGAGAGGCGAGGGGACTCACCAAAAACAAGCACCCCGATGGTGAGAGGCGAGGGGACTCACCTAAATCTAGCACCCCAAAGGGAACAGAAAATTACTACGTCCACGTCGTTGTTCCTGGGTAACGCAAAAAGTAATGTTTGACTTTCGCTATCTGCTAAAGAATTTGCATCAGTGCATTTTGAAATAATGTCCATTCCCATCCCTCAAGTTTGGAGGTGGGTGGTGTTATTGAATAGTTTTTGAAAAATATCAATCACATTAACTTGTATTTTGCTGATCTGATGTGTATTTCGCGAGATATCCTCATTTTTAAATGAATTTTTGCTTATTTTGATTTTTGTCGATTGCAGCGCCATCTATCGACCAAAATGACTCGAATTGGGGGTGAAATAGGGGTAGTTTTTTTCCGGGGAATCAGAATCTGCAATAAAAAATGGGGGTTCCTATTTAAGTTTTTTTTCTCCCCCTTCCCCCACCCCTAGGGGGTGGGGGTGGGGAGTCAAATTTGGTATCATCGGATGTCCCCCGTCGAGACGAACAATTTTTATTACCCACTTTTTTTGATCGGATTTGTAGTTTTCGAGATATTTAGTTGTCTCAAGATAAAAAACTCACCCTGTATATATATATTCAAGTGTGTAAGCATGGCAAGTGACTCACCATGTGAATAAAATCCAAGGAGCCATGGTGACAATGTGGCGATGACAGTGTTGGTGGTGGTTTGAAAGGGGGTGCGGGTAATGAGTAGATAATTGATGACTATGAGGAAATATTACTGCCAGAAGTGGGGAAACATAGAAAAATTAATGAAAATAACAGAAATGAATACATATTCAGAAAATAATGAGGTGATACTATTCAATTCATATGTCAACAGATGAACTCAAGAACAATTACAGATTGAAGTTTAGTTAACTAATAAGACGGAACATAATTGGAAGGCTGGAAATAGGGGGATAACAGGAGTCCAAAAAAGAATGGTTTCAAAACCATATACAAATAACTATACAGTACATTTAGTCAAAGTTTTAACTTTTATTTTGTATTGGGTAAGATAGGAGAATAAATTTTTCTAAAAATAAAAATTAGATAAGCAGTTCAACTTACCAAAGAGTGTATTAAATGTATCTTTTTAGGACACCACACATACAGGTAGGAAAATGATCAAATACCGAACAATTAATGAAGGATCAAACATTGTATGATTAAGTTTTTTAGGCCAATTCCTAAACAGCTTTAGAGTATCTGTTATTTTCAGCAGGGCATGACAAAGAAAAAGAAAAAAAAAGTTGAACAAATTTCTGGTCTGGAGAGTTCTTGCAAGGAAGTAGAAATAAATAAATAGAGACTTTACTGATATTTAGAAAGTGAAAAAGATTAATGTTACGTTAAAAAATAAAATGATAGAGCTTGTGAGAACTTTCAAATACTTGAGTAGGAACATTTTAAAAGACTTCTTAGCTCTATGGATAGAACAGCCATGGCAAAGGATGCATTTCACAAAAAATGAAGATTACTACCTGAAAAATTAAATTGGAATTGAAAGAGAAGATGCTTTCTATGGAACATAGTATTACACTCAGCATTAATGTGGATGGTTATATAAAGGATAAATTCAGATTTTGAATTGTGCGTATGGCAACAGATGGAAAGTAGGAAATTGCAAGAAAAAAATAAGGAATGAGAAGAGTAAAGGGATTGCTAAAAATAAAGGAACTAACTGTGAGTAGGGAAAAGTAAGATCACTGCTTACTGTATGAAATGAAGTATTTTGCTGATGGATGTAGAAGACTAAATGATAAATTGTGAGTGGTCTGGTGGCTTAGTGGTTAAGGTGTCTGACTGGAGATTGAAAGGTCCCTAGTTGGAATAAAAGTATCAGTTTGGATTTTCAAAAGCTCATAGACCAACCTTCACCTCGGGCAATTCTTGCTTTGTGTATGTGAAGCTTGCTAGAATCTTTCTGTGGTTCAAATTCCACATTATCCTGTAGGTCCCCTATGCCTGGTAGAAATATGGGGTTAGGACAGGCAGCAATGACATAGACTTATTGCACAGCCAGGAAAAAATTGTGTCAACCAGGTCCTAAAAATAGCACACATAATTATTATAAAAATTAATTAGAAGATAGGAAGGGGAAGAAGGTTTCAAATGACATATACATTAAGGGAAATGTGCAGTGATTTAATAAGATGCAGAAGGCCAAGCAAGGCGGAGAATCAACTATGAAAAGATGCAAATAACAGAACACCTCTGATAAAGATTGATCTAGGAATCATGAAAACGCAAATGCAGTTTTACGAAAATCATATTACAATCATCCATATTCTTGATCTGACTCATATCACTGCAGTCGCTTTATGTATTGGATAATATGTATCTTGTAAATCAGGAACAAGCTGATTAACAAATACACAGAAGTCAGTTCTTCTACTTACAAGCATTGCTTACATATAATTTTAAAAACAATTACATCAGGTATCCTTGGAGTAAATAAAAACAATCCATGAGAAGAATTACTTATTTGTATATTTGAGCCTTTGGTATAAAAGAGGGTAATTGATAGATATTTAAACAATGGACACAGAGAAGTATGATTCTTACAGTATCATATGTAGGCCCATAGTTAACTAATAATACATGTATGGAAGTATTGTGAGAATTGAGTTTTTGCTTTCTATAAAAGTATAAAGCAATGAAATGCTTTGTTCAGACACTTGAAATATTCAAATAAGAGGCTCAACATACATGTTTAAGTGAAAGCATTACTTCAATGTTACTACAGAAACCATATAAATGTGTAACTTCCACAGCAATACTCTAAGTCTTCTGTTTCGATTCATCAAGGAATCTGGAAGCAACCCACAGTTTTCCTGCCATTTTCTATTAATGTTTTATAAAGGTTGTCCCACATGCATAATCCTGCTGTCAAAAAAAAAAGTTTTATAATAATAAATAACTTAAAAAATATATCTGTAAATTCCAAAATAAAAATCAGTTGATATTCATACTTATAAATGAATCTCTTGACCTGCCATGGTCATCTCCCATATTGGCAAATGCAAGTGTACCAATATGTGTCTGAACTATGTAAGCAGTACTCTATATATGAAGTGTTAATGGTTACAAAGAAAAAAAAAATAGTAATAATACATCTTGGGTACAGTGTCTCCTTATGTTATACATTGGGACCACTATTATTTTAAATTCTGATAAAAGAATAACTATTAGTGCTTAAAAAAGTCATATTTGTGCTCTCTGTATATGACACATCAATTGGCATCAAAAAACTCTATAATGATTCAGCAGAAGAAAAAGAAGAAAACAATTCTCAAACAAAATTAGTTGTGATTTATCACAGTAACTTTAACCAAATTTTTTATGAATGTTATATTCAGTGACTTTATATTTTAAGAATGAAGTCAAATGTTTCAAGGCAATATAAAATTAATATTTTACAGGAACAGTAAATAAAATAATAGGACTTAATGTTCAACTTCATAAGCTGGTGGTTATATACTACAGGGGATAATGAAACTAGATATTTGGTAAAAGGCCTTTAATAGTTTTGCTACTTGCTTAAAAACTGTAATTTCCATTCAGTTTAGCACATGTTATTTCTCAGAAGTCAGAGAAAAACTGTAGCTCTTTTGTTAGGCATCTAACAATATCCAAGTTACCAAGAATTAAAAACTGGGAAAAAAAAATACCACGGACAAGCAATGATGAGATTATCATAAAAGCATTAGGGAAATAGTGGATTGAAATTTGATAACCATAGGCAAATATTATTGCTGGAAGTTGGGGAACACAAAGGTAACAAAAATTGGATACAAAAAATGAGAGCAAAAATATACATAGAAATTAAGGGCATTCAATAATAAATTTATATGTAAGCGAGTAACTAATAAGTAATGGGTTTAATAGTAATATCTTACAAGAGATTTTGGCTAGGTAGATGGCTGCCTGGTGTAAGGCTATGTTATCCTTTATCATGGGCATGACTTCCTATATTCCTTCCCAAAAATGTATATCTTCTCCACAAAATCTTGTCAACTGCCCCCACACATGCTTCAGCAGATCACCAAATTTCATCTTGGTCCATAAATACTCATCTTGTCACTCTCCCAAACTAACATTATAGATCCTCCCTGTGTAACAAATAATTTGTAGCATGCACCTGGCCACTACTCAATTCCAAATACGGGAGAAAATTTTCACATTACTGGAGATGCCACATGCACAATAACACACCTTATATACCAACAAACCTGCCTCACTAACACAGTTCACATAATGGCCTCACCACTAACCAAATTTCCATCAGAATAAATGGCAACAGGCAAACCAATTTCACCAGTATCCAGTACCATCTAGTGGCAGTTTCCATTATTCAAACTAACTAACCATGTTTTACAGTGAGGGCAGCCAGAGTCTTCCCAAAAACCACCATCTTTTCTGAACTGAGCAGATGGGAATTATCTTACCAACACATCCCTGATATCAGACATCCAACAGGCCTCAACTTCTGGTAGCATTTTACCATTAGACCTATCACATATAAATTTAATATATTTGCCCCTTATTTTTAGATATATATTTAATTCTCCTATCTTATTTTCAAAACTTTTCCCCACTTCTAGCGATAATATTTTCCCACTGAAAATTGATTCAGTATATGTCATCTCCTCTTCCTACCACCACCATTTTTGCCACCTTCCATATATACAGTTATTTGCAGTTTTGAGTGAGTGAAGTAGACAAATAGCATATTTTGTTATTATCAGTTGGTGCTGTAGCCTGTTTGGTATTATATTTGCTTTAAAGACTACTCAATCATTTAATTCTATGATATACAGGGCGTTGTTTTTATTTCTTAAGCTTCACTAATGAGGTATAAGATTTGGTAAAAATCATGCTTGGAAAGTATGGCACCTATCATGGGGTCATGGTGAAGGATTTGAATTCTAGTGGGCATTAGAAGTGGTTTCACTACGATAAATGTAGTTGAGACAGAAAATGGTAATTAATGAGTATTTCACATGGTTTTTCCAATTTGTTTTAGGTGCAGGAAACTTTCAGAGTATGAAGCAAAGATCAGAGAGATGAAAAAACAATCAGGAAGATGCTTCAGGCTCAGCCTAGTGGGTTTTAGTGGGGAGGGAGAAGAGGATGATTGAGAGCTGGCAACAGACCATAGGGGATATAAAGTAAATAGGATGAAGTTGCAAGACCTGAGGGATGAATCTCGTGTAGGAGTAGGTACTGTAAGAACACGAGCTGTGCAGTGGGGTTCTGCATAAAGGCTTTGTCTTAGCTCTGACCGTGTGTAAGCCTAGGATATGTTCAGTTATGACTATGCTACAATAAACAGGTAGCCACTCAGCTTCTTCTCTACCTCAAGCTAAGGAAAAGGTATCGGTAAATAATGATTAAGAGTCAATTGTTGTTTCAACTCACTATATTCTGAAAATCTTGCACAGTCAGTAACTGAATAGGCAATCAGACAAAGTCACAGAAGAAAGTTTGCAAGTTCGATTAACCGTTCGAGCCAGACCACACCCCAAAGTTCAAAGTACAATTTATTATCACTTGTAAGTAAGTAAAAGTTCGTCACGCCCTTCCATTGTTACACTTGGTTTGAAACTGACCGATACAAAAGTAGTCCCAAGGCTCCTCATGGCGTAATACTATTTTACTGCAACATTATGATAAAATTGAATGATTTAAGCAGCATGTTATCGAGCCTTCTGTCTCTCAAGGACTAGCTAACTGCTACCGCACCAGACTACATCTTATTGTGTGCACTGCTTCTCGAAGACCCCGGGCGACTGAGACTAACGTCGTGTCATTCTGACTGTATGACTAAGCACGATTGACTGCATGCTTGAGTCTATATCTTATCACGCTCACCGCTTCTTCCAAGATTCCTGGCGACTGACTGCTCTCTTACGAACTGTAGGAAAGGGCTCTTTTCCTCATTCACATGGATAGTTCCTGGAAGGCTGATCAGATATCAAATCGCATGTCAGAAAGATTTTGTCATAAAATTGGACCATGACAATAAAAATAATTCTACATCCCCGGAACTTTACAAATTGCCACATCTTATAGCAAACGTTAACTCTGGTTATTATAAAAAATTTCGTAACTTTAATAGTTTAGCTGCAAATAAATAATTTAGATACAAGCTTTAAAAATCTCATTCCAGGAGAATGCTGAAGAATGTTGAAATTGATAATACTATCTTAAAAACTGCAAAACTGCTCTCTCTCTTAAATTAACCTAGAAACTGACTATAGAAATGAAATACAATGCAATCCCACTCACAGTTCTGAGAATAAAATTTTGTCACGCAGTTACAACATTTAGTAGATCCCCGACAGTACCAGGCAGCACATCTTTAGGAACAGATGTGTCGAAAGGAAAAATATGAAGAAAAGGGTTCTGCTACCAGGTAGTAGCCATAGGAGAGTTGTAGGACCTCTTCTGCGGGATCATTTAGGCACAGCCTGTGAGGTCACAAAACTTTTTCACACCTAGTGCAACATTAGGCCAAGCAATAGTGAATGTAGGATAACTCTCTAAGGAGGAGGGAGTAGTGATGGTGAAGGATGTGTGGAATAGAGTATAGAGAGCGACCTAATGAAGGTGGTGATTTATTTATTGTCATATCAGAATCATGCATATTACACAGTAACAAACATTAAATTAAACTGGACCAAAACTTGACCTATTCCATTCCATTTTACAATGCCTCATAGTCATCTTCTGCATAGGAGATTGAACACAGTTTACAATGGAATATTTCTTGAATAGTCTGATCTCCTTCACAGTCACACTTGATGTTATCGACCTCAGCATAGCCACATCTTTCTAGATTAACATTGGATCTGGCCATTCTTGATCTCAGCCTATTCAGAGATCCCTTGTCATAGCAAGGTGGTACTCTTCCCCAGCCAGGGGGAAGTAAGGGGGGGGGGGTGGATAGGTTTCCCACAAATTATAACCTGACTTCCTCTGTTGTAGTTGTAAGTTCCTTTGATATTCTTGCCTGTGCAATAAATGTCCATGTAATGAAATAACTCTTTGATGATACACTTCTTTTCTTTTCTTGTTTGTTGTTATTTCTCTTCAAACTGAAGGTGGACCTGTTCCTTCGAGACAGTAGAGCTATTTGACTGGAGTGGATTTTAAACAGCCTTTAATGATTCTGCAGGTGTTGTTGAGAGCTGTATCCACCTTTTTGGCATGAGCTGAATTCTACCATACAGGAAAGGCATTCTCTGCAGCAAAATAACACAATGCTGAGGCAGAAGTTCATGTAGTTCCAGGTTGGCTACCCCACTGCGAGCTCGCCAGTTTTCTAAGGAGATTGTTCCTGGTAGAAACTTTCAAATTGGATTTCATGCAGTTTTTTTTCCAAATATAAGTTATCTGTCAAGGGTCACTTCTAGTCACAGTAGTCCAGTCTGACCCTAGACAAAACTATTTTTAACCTGCTAGTGACTTCCTTATTCACTTTGAGGAATTTGATTCAAGCTGGTTTCTGCTACAGTACCTTCACAAATATTCAAGAGCATTAGTGAGGATGCTCTCTACTTACCAGAGTCTTTGCTCTGTGTGGCCAGAGCAAAATCACCAGCTTATAGAAACTCCTGCTGTTGGGGACTACAGACTGGTAAATTGTCTATATCTACATCCATACTCTGCAATTCACAAATATTGTGGGTGGCAGAAGGTGCTAAGCACCACTCCTAATTCTGTGCATTCCAATCCCGAATAGCATGAGGAAAGAAGGAATACATAAAAGCATCAATACAGCATCTAATTTCTCTAATCTTATCCATCCTGTCATTGCGACTTAAATAGTTTGGCAGAAGAAGTATTCCATTAGACTCATAAACCAAAAAATTTGACATATTATCCAATTCAAATGAAAATGACCTCACCTGTTTGACAAACAAGCCCAGCCCAACTTCTGTATCAACCCTGTGATGCTTTTGAAAGGGTCGTAGCAAGCAGTAACGAATCAAGTGGCTCTCCTATGTACTTTTTCTAATTTACCAATGAATACTTTGCAACATGGATCCCCAACACCACAGCAGTAATCCAGATGTGGACACACTAGATTTGTGCATTATTTTCTTTGTATGAGCATTACAACTCCTCAAAATACGACTTATGAATCGTACTATAGAATTAGCTTTACCTACGACAGAAGTTATGTGCAAGTCCCATTTCAAATTGCTTTGTACTATTATGCCCAGATACCTCAGGGAATCAACCATGTCAACAACTGAATTGGTTTAGAACCTACCTAAGGAATAAATAGCATAACTTCAAGTCAACAAAGGACACACTTGAAGAGATGTGGCATCGATTTATATGAATCGTCAGGGAAGGTATGGATATACATATACTGAAGAGGACAATAAATGGGGAGGATGATCCACTGTGGTAGACATGTGGAGTCAAAAGATTACTCAAAAAACAAATGAGGATACACGCACGCTCAAGATAGAAGGCGTGTCGCAGCGATTTAGAAACATGGAATTCCAGTAAGAGTATTTTCAGAGTATGTGGTGGAAATCGGGCCATTTCTGTCTGATATATTCAGTAAATCATTAGAAGAGCAAAAAATACCTTCAGACTGGAAAATTGCGCAAGTAACTCTGATTTTCAAGAAAGGTGATCGAAGTAATCCTGGAAACTATCGTCCCATATCTATAACATATGTTTGTAATAGAATTATGGAGTATATTATATGCTCAAACATTATGAATTTTCTAGATGATAATAATTTGCTTACAACAAATCAACACAGATTTCAGAAGAAAAGGTCATGTGAAACACAGCTGGCCATATTTACACATGATGTAATAAAAATTATTGATGCAGGTTCACAAGTAGATGCAATTTTTTTAGATTTTCAGAAAGCCTTTGACTATGTGCCACACAACCACCTCTTAGCGAAGCTTCAAGCATACAGTATATCAGATCAGCTTTGTGAATGGATAAAGGATTTTCTAACTGGTCGGTCGCAGTATGTCGTCGTTGAAGGAGAACGGTCTTCTAATCTAGATGTTACATTGGGTGTACCTCAAGGAAGTGTAATAGGACCACTTCTTTTCTTAATTTTTATAAACGAAGTAGGAGACAAAGTGAAAAGCCTTTTTAGATTGTTTGCTGATGATGCGGTTATTTATAGGGAAGTAAGGAATTTAGCCGATTGCTTAGAAATTCAGCGTGATCTGGATATTATTTTGGCATGGTGCGCTGAGTGGCAACTTACGCTAAGACAATGAGCATAACTAACAAAAAGAATCCAATTGTTCAGAAATACGAGTTAAACAATTCACTTATTGATATGGTTGATTCTATGAAATATTTGGGTGTAACAGTACAAAGGAACATGAAATGGGACTTACACATTAATTCGTTAGTATGTAGAGCTAATTCTAGGCTGTGATTCATAGGTCGAATTTTGAAAAATTGTAATGAACAAACAAAGGAGATTGCATACAAATCTCTTGTGCATCCACATCTGGACTATTGTTGTGCCATTTGGGATCCATTTCGTAAGGGGTTGATCAAAAGAATAGTGAAAGTACAGAGAAGAGCCACTCGATTCGTGACCACTTGCAACAGTACTTATGACAGCGTCACAGAACTGGTTAGTAGACTAGGCTGGGAGTCTCTGGTAGATAGTAGATAGACGATGCACGTTTCATTTAAACTTATTGTAGAACATGTGGACTTTCACTTCCAGTTACGAGTGTAGTGAAATACATCGTCCACCAACCTATTTGAGTCAGAATGGCAGGGAAGATAATATTAGAGAAATAAGGTGCCGCAATGATTTTTATATGAATTCTTTTTTCCCCTCATACCATTAGGGATTGGAATGCACAACAAAGAGATTAGCTTTGGTGCTGAGCACCCTCTGCCACCCACAATTTTGTGAATTGCAGAGTATATATGTAGATGTTTACTCTGTACCTGTGAATGAATAGATTCTTTTTGGTATTCATATTGCCTTGCAATTTTTGCAGTTAAGTGTAAGCTGACATTAATGACACTATGCAAATATAACATCCATATCGTACTGAATTTCTATGCAATCGTCATGGGACCTTACTTCCCTATAGATAAGTGCATCATCGGCAAACAATTGTAACCTGCAATTAACATTGTCACCAAGATCATTTATAAAAATTAGGAAAAGAAGTGGTCCTATTACACTTCCTTGTGGAATGCCGAAAGTAACACCTAGATTAGAAGAGGCTTCCCTGTCAATGGCATACTGTGACCAGCCAGTTAGAAAATCATGTATCCATTCACAAATCTGATCCAATATACCATCTACTCGAATCTTTGCTGAAAGTCAGTTGTGGGGTACAGAGTCAAAGCTTTCTGAATGCCCAAGAAAATTGCATCATCTTATGATCCTGCATCAATAACTTTAATTAAGTCATGAGAAAATAGGGCCAATTGGTTTCACATGATCTGTTCTTACGAAATCCATTACGGTACTATTTCCTCTGTGTATTCTCAAAATACACTTACTGGTAAACTATCAGGACATGGTGCTTGGGAGCTTTAATTGCTTTACAATACCTACACTATCAATTTGTACCAGATCCATCTCCAATTATGCACAATGTGGAAAAGTGGGAATGTTTTCCATGTTTTTGTTAGTAAAAGAATTTTTAAATTCAGTGTTAAATACAGTAGCCTTGTAGCAGCTCTCATCAACTTCCTGACCGTCTTGTACTAGAACTAAAACTAACTTTTCTTTCTCTCTCTCTCTCTCTCTCCCTCTCTCTTTTTTTTTATTTTACGTACGACCAAAAAATTACAATGAAAGTCATTTAAGGCCTTGCATGTCACATTCTTAACATGTCCTCTTATCTTGTATAACTTATCTAAATCATTCCAATACATCGTCCTTTGCTTTCTGAGTAAACATTTAACTTCATGTGTATACCACAAGGGATTATCATTCCCTTCCGTGATTATGCATTTTGGTATATGTAAGTCCATACCTCCCCTGACTATAAGAATAAATTGAAGCTACATCTCTTCAACAGTGCCTCTTGCTACTATGAAGGTAAGGTAATTATCCATCAAATATGTTCTAAAAACCTCCTTTGCGATCTTTTTGAATCTGTAAGCAATCCTTCCTTATTTCTTTTTGTGTGCAGTTATTAATTTTATTGAAGTAATTACACCTTTTTGATCACTTATTCTTGTGGTGATAGAAATATCCATGAATAATTCAGGCCTATTTGTAACAAGTGTATACAAAATGTTAACATTACCATTCTGGCACCACATAGGTTCAGTGACAGGCTGCTCAAGATTTTGATCTGAGAAAAGGTATAGAATGATTTCACATGCTCCCTTATTGAACAGAACTGGAGCTAGCACACTTCCTTGGGGTAAATCATTCTTCTGTAGCTTTGTTGGATACGTTATCCTTGGAAGTAAATGAAGATTCAGTAGAAGAATAGTGATGAATTTACTAAGGCTGAAATTTCTGGTCAAGTTCTAGAAATTGACTAGTAGTAGTTGATGATTGACAGTTTCATACACTGCTGATAAATCCACAAATACCACTCTTGTCAATTTATGAGCTTCAAATCCATCGTCTATAAACTGCATGAGATTGGGAGTTGTCCTGTACAGCTTTTATCAGGGCTGAATACAGCTTGCTGAGTTATAATCAAATGTTCAACAACAGGCAAGAGGTGATTTGAGATCATTCTTTCTAGCATTTTACAAAGGTGACACAGAAGTGCTACTGATCTAAAATTCTTTGGTTGTTTCCTTCTTTGCCAGGTTTAACCAGGCCAATCACTTGACTGTTTTCCCATATCTTTGGAATTTAACATTTGCTCATAAAGTCATTAAAGAGCTGAAGAATACTTTTTCTTGGTTGTTAGGCCAAACTGCTTAATTTGCTCTGTCCTAATCTCATCCAAACGCATTGGTTATCTATTTTTACTGTTTTATAGTCTTCTATAATTCTATCATGCTGAATGGTGTTTTCATGTTATTTGTCTCCTCTTGGTCCTCTCTTTGTGTTTTGGGTATTTTTTGTTTGTGGGTAGATTTCAGATTCAGTAGTAGCTGATGCAATATTTGGATGGCAGTGATATTAAGATGAACAATGATATTAGCTTGAGAATTGTTTACATGCTTTAGAAGACTTTATGTTTTATGGCTGTCTCTTACAAAATTCAAGTCTTCAATGGTTTTAATAAACTTAACCCTTTTTGTCCTTTTTATAGTGGGTATTAGTACTTTTTCAGCTCCCATCATTGCTTCACCAATAGGATCTTCTTTAAGTAAGTTGCTGTATTCCTTGAGCAGAGCAATTTGAACCTAAATAAAGATGTCACAGGAGTCTGGTGTTGGTTCTATAGAAAGTACATGGCTTCTGAGAATTCTAACCAATCTGCCTGTTGTAGCTTGTCAGAAAGATACTTCCTGGGATCTAACTGTGACATATATTTGACATATTATTGGTCTACACTTTGAGATAAGTATTGGGACAGAGACAGATTTCACATATCGGTTACTGATACTGCTACTACTACATATGAGGTCAGGGTTGAAACCATACCTCCTTTGACCACTGTTCAATAATGCAGGTAGTTTTGCATAATGACTTAGAGTGATTAATTTCAGCTCATTCTTGTACTGCTGTACCATTCACATAATTACTATTATTATTATTTATATCAATTTTAATTGCAATGGCAATTCCCCTAGTCATCTAATTATCCTTTTTATTATATTTCTTGATTATTATTTTTTTTTTATTTAGTTGCACTGTTAAATTTGTCCCCTATTTACTTGTCTGATTTACAAATTTTAATTTTAAATTCCTTAAGCATTTTTGGTAAATTATTAATCACTTCACTTGGTAATTTTTTCCAATCCCTGGCACTCTTACAAACAAAGGAAAATTTCCCATTCCATTATGCGTGAAATCGAGTGCCAGCTTGTAAGCTACCTTAGAATTTGTTAAATTCTATTTCTTTTGATATGAGACATGGGGAACGGGCACCTTACAGAAGCCTATACTGCAGTTTATACCCATATACAGAGTGATTTAAAATATAAAAACTAACTAAACACATAATAATAGCCTTAAAAAGACCTTCAATGATAAATAGTAGTCTTTAAACTCACCTAAATCACTGCAATCATCAATAACCTAGCTTGTTGAGCACTGACTATGGTTACAAGATGATATCACCATTTTACAACACTGGTTGTTGTAGTAAAAGATGTTTATAATAATAATCAAATAGAAGAAACTAAATTTTGCAGTAAATAACCCATGATTAATAGTTTCAGGAAGTGTAAGGATAAGAAAACACACGTTTTAAATCCAGTTACACCAACTGGCAGTTTCAAACACTAATAACAATACATTTAAAGCATTTTTTATATCAGCCGACAGTGTAATTAAAACTTCAATTCTTCCTGTACGTAGTGTTGACATTTCAGGCAGTTCTGTACAGTTAATCAAGTCTGAGAGAACTTTAAAAAATTAATTACGTCCAATTTTACACATTGCCAGCTTACATAAATTATCACGGTCAAACCAATCAAAGTAAGGGGATAAAAATACTTTTGAACGATGTAATGGAAAACGTAGAATAATATGCTAAAAATCATTTCTCGAGATTATTTTCATAACCTTTCTGAAATTAGAATTTTGAAGGTGGCACTTAGTCAAGCATTTTGAATAAGCATGGATACACTAACACACACACGTCTAGAGCAATGACATCAGACTTTCTTTGCAGCAACAGGTGGGAATTTATTACAGCTAAACGATTGAGTTTACAACAAAAGTTGAAGGGGAGTAAAATAATGTTTATGCTTATTTCTAAATAATATGAATTACTGAGAGTCCTACAGTATGTTTCTTCACTGCACTATATTCTGGGTGCCATGTGACTTGGTGGGTTATATTGGGAGTTCCTCGGGCATCCCAGCAGTTGAACATGGATTTTGGTGTCGGGTGGTTCTGCTGTCGGTCTAGGTGCTGGCTACCGCTAGCCGGCCTTGCAAATAGTTCCATACTGCCATGCTTTCCGGCAGCCATCTTAGGTTCCATTGGTGAAGTAGTACAGTTTCAAATAGGCATTATGTATAGTCTCAAAATTGTTTAGAGGTATTCCGGCAGTCGGTCTCACTTCATAACTTGCTATCTTTTGTGAAAAGATTGTCTGACCACCTTTTTCAGCTGTAATGTGAAACTTTAAATTTTGGAAGAATATATCGATGTGTTAAAAATGAACAGTGCTTCTACTGTCGCAGTTACTAACATACCTTTCCTTTCCCAAGGTTAATTGTGAAAAGGTTGTGGTTGTTGCCACATTGCAGTTGATCTATCCAAGTTATTTTTCACAGTCTAAAAATAAAAATTTTGAACAGTTTGAATTTTGGTAGAACTTTATCCGAGTGTGAAGTAAGTTGAGGAGATGAAGAGTTACTACTATCCTGGTAGTAGGCTTGCTCCTTACAAGCTTGTGGCCAGGGTTCTCTTACCCCTTCCATGCACTATTCCTAATTCTTTGACTAATTCCCTCCAAGCCTCATCACCAACATATGCCCTGCACATTCCCGCTACTCTCTGCACCCTTCTCCTTTCTTCCAATGACTCCCAATCCAGCTCCTTTATAGTATCAGTTACTGAATGGATCCTGCAATAATTTGCACAAACAAATCTGTTGCTCTTTCACTGCACTCCCTCCAATTCCCGAATTTGATAGCCAAAATGTGGATCCCAAACTACACCACCATATTCAGCCAATGGTCTGACCAAAGTTTTGTAACCCAGTTCCCTAACTTCTCTGGTACATCCTCTCACCACCCTCTCCAATAAAATATTTTGTAGCCTTTTCCCACCAATTTCCCAATGTGCTGTGCCCAGTTGAGATTTTTATCAAACGCTGTTCCAAGATATTTACAATTCAAGCCTTCAACAAGCAATTCTGATTACAACCTATAATCATAATTAACCTTTAGCGGAACCAGTGGCTGATCCAGGATTTTGGTTTTAGGGGAATGGGGGGGAGGGGTATTGACCCTGGCAAGGGTAGGCTTTATAGTCTCTTCTAATAATATGAGCTGAAATAGGAGAGGAGGGGTCAACAACAGAAACCTCTTGTCAACATTTTATTTTGGATTGCTGCCCTTAAAATAGAACAGCAGAGCAAAAAAAAAGGCACTTCCAAAATTATGATGTTGGGGGTGGACCTAGATGCTTTTCTTGGGGGGGGGGGGCCTTGAGCCCCTTAGTCCCCCTCCCCCTGGATCTGCCAGTGTGTGTACCCATTTATCTTCATTCCATGCTGACTTAACCATTTAGATATTCTATCCAGGTCACCCTGCTGCTGTTCAAAGTCTTCACCTGTTTTGATCCTAGTGTATACCATTATTTCATCTGCCAACAGCCTTCATGATCATAGGTCCAATCTGTATTATGACTGCTGAAATTTCTGACATGATATTTGTATGTTTATTCTGAACATTGGATGGTTTGTTGAATTCAACACCAGGTGGTTTAAAAAAGGGTAATGGTGTAGTTTGATGTTTCTAGAATGAGAATTTCAATGTCATTTTGTTCCATAAATGTGGTTGACGTTAACTGGAAGGACATAGACAACACTTCCACTTTATGAGGCCTTTCTATAGTAAGAAGTATTCCGTTTATGTTTAGCCGATGCATTCCATAACTTCTTTGTGTCTCCTGAATGCACAATATATGGCATTGATGCTGATTGAATAGGTCTTGTAGCAGTTCTTTTTTGTCTGGTGATATGCCTTCTATGTTAACAAAAATGATTGTTATCTGTGTCCCCAGGTACACCCATTCATTATTCTTAGCTTGATCACCTAGTATTGCAGTATTCAGGAAGGCTCCATTCATTAATCCTGAAGGTGCTGATGGAGGCACAACATATCATGGTAGAGCTCATGGAGGTCTTAAATTTTCATCATGATCAGCCACAGTTGAACCACGCTTTGAGGCAGTTAAATGTGGAGCTGGGGGTGCTGCTTGGGAAAAGCATTAATTCTTTCCTGGGGATTGTGCCTTTAGAAACCACTGGGAGATGAGATTTCAAAGTGTAAAGGAGCTCATTTCCAGTTATGGTGGGATCAGTACTGTGCCATTTTTAAAATCAGAGGATAAAAAAATAGTTGACTGA
The DNA here is from genome assembly GCA_031002005.1 of Vandiemenella viatica. NCBI lineage: Eukaryota > Metazoa > Arthropoda > Insecta > Orthoptera > Morabidae > Vandiemenella > Vandiemenella viatica. The sequence goes on along the minus strand of CM061921.1, from coordinate 308,370,550 downwards.
AGAAATACTTCATACAGATGCATGTTGGTAAAAATCATAAATAGTTGAAAATAGTTGAAGCTAATAAAACAGTAAGAGATGGGGTGGCAACTGAGGAGGTAAAAATGCTGAAAATATCACAAAGCCATTTATAAGACTATTTCTTGTGAACTGTAGGAGTGTGATTAAATAAGTAACAGAGTTCAGCAACTTAATACAGATACACAAATCATAGGTAGTTAGAGGAGTACATTCTTGGTTAAAGGAGGGAGTGGTAAACAGTGAGGTTTTCCCTTATGGTTATAGAGAGTACTGCAGAGATAGAGGAGCAATTGGTGGAGGGGTATTTACCAGGGCTACATTTAGGATCTGTGGGCCTCTAGGCCATATCTGTGATGCGGGACCTTTAGGATCTCTAAACCCCTAGGCTATATTGCGGTGCAGGCCCTTTATATATAAAGTAATATTGATTACTTATTATTAAATTAATAAACTTTCCAATACAAGATATTAGATAATGTAATGACAGTAAAATATATTAAGATAAATTACTGCAGAATCAAAAGTTTGAAATATGCTTTCTGAATCGTTTCCAAGACTGAAGTAAATGAGGTTAGCAAGTGATGTTCACACCCAGTTTTTCGATTGATTGATAAATAAGGTGCTGCCTATTGTAGTTGTGTTGTTGCAACCAAACACCCTCAGCAAAGCCACGCAAAATTAAAACTCTAAAGTTTTAATAACAATATGAAAGAGTAGGCCTACATATTAAGATAAAACAAATGATAAAAGATGATTAAGATCACCAAAGCACACAATAGAGGAAGATTAAAAACACAATATTGTTTATTCACACATGCATGTGAAGAGGAAGATAAGAGACTAAACTGTTTTTAGACACAGCGCTCCACTAATCAGAGTCTTCCCACGCCACACCAAGCGATCAAGATTCCTGAATGGTGAATAAAGTATTAGAATAAATAAAAGTGACCTAAAACAAAAAATTGAAAATAGATTTAATATTCAATTCTAAATACATCCATTTCAAGTATAAAAGAATGTATTTTTTTTATAAATACGTACTTTTAAACAAAACATTAAAATTTGGACCTTCCATTGCTTCTCTCTGTTTACGTTATACAAAAAATGAATTTATCTTACCTAACCTTCCAGACATGAAGGTTAGGGAATTTTAGTTAATATCGCAGGTGTATGAGAGTGACTTCAATTTACAATCATACGCTCCAACCATAGGGGACTGTCCATAAACCACGTGGCTTGGTCTAGGGGGAAGGGGAGGGAGGGGTTGGCTGGTAAGCTGCACTGAGCTATGTGGGGGGGAGGGGTGGTTTCCGAGCCAAGCCTAGTAGCTTTTCATTCATATTATATGTCACAGTTAAAATGAGGTTCAGAACACACAACAGCATCTAAATATATATTTGCGTCATTTGCGTCATTCAGTTATCTCCGTATGTAATTTACGATAGTCTGAAAAAAGAGAAAAACAGTACGAAATGTCTTCTGGAGTCAATATGGAAAAAAAGCTATGTGCTACATGGGGGGGGGGGGTGTAGATATAAAAAGTCATGTCAGGCTATGTGGGGGGGAGGGGGGGTTCACTGGAGGCTGAAATGGAGCTACGTTGTTTATGGATGCTCCCTAATATGCTCCAACCTTATGTCAGAAGGGTTATAAGTCCTCATTGTTGAGCTGCAAAGTTGTTATTATTTTTCAATATATGTGCTCTTAAATCTTATTTTACAGTACACCCATACTCCAAAGGACTGAACTGCACATGTGCGAATATTGTTTCTGGTTGTCATGAGGATATGAGGATTTTCGATGCTAAAACCATTTCGAAAATAGGTTATGTCAGGGACTTAGCGGATACGGGGGATAGTATCGGCTATGATCACCTGAACCAGTCTGCTGCCAAAATATTCCGAGTCCAAAAAGAAAGTTCTGTAACCGTGTTAAAACCTTTTATGCTAACTGATAAATAAGACCACAGTCGCCACTTGTAGTTTTAAACCCACCACAAGAAGGGTATTATAGTATAAAATGAAAATCAAGAGTCAAAATCACTAAGTTATATTTTCCAAAAATCTTCAAACAAATAATGTCATTTTACAGTTAGCAAAGCAATCGGATATTATCGTCACCAAAGATTACAAGTTGAGACCAAGAGCATTAAACCGCTTCTCCCCCAGTTGAAACAAAACAAAAGTTCGAAATTCACATGTCCATCCAAATTTTCAAAATGTCCGCCACTAACGCGTCCTTTCGTCAGACATGCGCAATACTAGCCGCCATGATGTTCCATCTTGTCCTGACCACTCCGCGCGAAACCCAAACGTGCGATCACATGCACTTCAACATCTAGACTGATCTATCCGCTTTTTGGTGTCTTCTTCCCGCTTTCTTATATAGGAGTTGCTCATGTGATGACGTATTTCTACAGTGTACCTCCGCGCTCTTAAACATACCCTACTGTTTGATCTAATAACTTTCTTAATACTAGGTTAATCTCAGCAAGGAAATGGTAAAAAGTGATGTGTGTTACTAGCTGAAGTGTTTAGTGTCTGAATATTATGTTAATTTTGTCTCTCCAAAAACTTGTCGATATGGTTGATTTTCCCAAATCTTACAGCTTTAGTCAAAGTTTTGTTATTTTTAAAATTGGTTGTTCTTATTAACGCGAAAGTAAGCTTAAAATGTTATTCTCGATTTTAGGTTCTCCCGAAATATCTACTTTGTTTAAGTCAGTTAAGTTATGGTAAAACCGTTAATTCCTAACAACCGGTTGTGGCTACTATTTAGTTTTCATGGAATAACTCTGAAGTTTTATGGATTATCGAGCCGGAAAAATTATCAAAGTGTAGCCTGAATTTACCTGCGCATTTTAAAGTTTATCTTATCTCTGTAGCTATTCTATCAGAGACACAATAAATTATTTAGTGATTTACACGTGGATTTTATGTCGAGTGTTTTTAGGAAAATCATAACATCGGTTCTATGGCTTTAAATAGCATGAAATAAATATGTAGGAAGCTAAAAGGATAGATTATTAAAATAAGCTACTCTTTAACCCGGAATCTAAGTAGGCTTTTGAATAATAAAATGCTCAAGTGGGGTGTCCAATTTTACGTGTTCATTTAATGTTTAAAAATACTTAGAGCGTTGGAAATTATCAGATTTAGGTGAATTTACTTCTCTTCATGGCTGCTTTAATTTATTCTTTACTTTATATTGTGTGGCAGTGTTTAAAATCAGTGCTGAAGCCTTTTATGTGTGCAGTGTCTGTAACAAATTATTTCGTGGTCGGATTAACATTCAACAGGTTAGTGAAATGTCTTAAAATGTGTTTAGAAAATCAATTATGTGTGTTAGCTGGTATTTACATGTCCTTAGCGCTCTTGAAATGGCTTTAAAGTGCTGGAATTAATTCCTAAAAGTTGGACAAATTAATCGATTTACCGGCGTCTATTTACTCACTGATATTTCATATTCTACGGACTGAAACTACTTAAAACCTATTAAAATTGAAAGATTATTTTGTTTACTGCTTGTTTTTCTACTTTTTAAATCCTGAAACTACTTAAAAGACCAAAATTATGTATGTGAACTGTTTAAGCAAAATGAGTATTAAAAATCCAATATAATTACTTCTTATGACTATTAAATGCTTTCAAAACTATCAGAATCTGTTAATTTATTTACTAGGCGGTCTCAGGGATTATTACTGCTGTTTTTGGAGCTTTAAGATGGTCAAGTTTTATTACAATAAATTATTTTCATTTCTGTTTCAGACTGTTATTTTATCATTCAGTTTATTTCTTTAAAAATCCTACTAAACTATATTTATTTCTGAAGTTATGGTTATAGTGAGTCTAGGCCTGTGTAATATAGGTTCTTTATTGTCTTTACTGTACTGAAATCTCTTCAGAAATACTAAAACTGGAATATGCTAAAATTTATGGGTTAGATTTTTCCTTTACTGAAATTACTTATTTATCTCCGAAATAATGTGTATTAGACATGATAAAAGGTTTATTTATGCATATTATTTGCAATTATTCAACATTTACTTCGTTTAAATCTGCTCAAAATATCTCGCCAACCAATGTTAGTATCTGTTATTAAAAATTTACTCCTATGTGAAATAACCTATTTCCTGCTGAACTATCATGGCTTTATGGCAATTTATAGTTTATTTATGCTGTGTATGTGTTATTTATTCACTTTTAGTGTATGGAAAGTGTTGCCAACTTGATTTAAAGTGTGGTACCGGATACTACAGTTAACCCAAAACTCGGCCCGATTCTAACCAAATATTAAAAATAGAACGAGGGATACCTTACAGTTACTTACTTTCCACATGTTTATTATTATTGCTTGTGTTATGGGCTCCTTTGTAATGCAGGCCCCTAGGCTACAGCCTATGTAGCCTATGCCTAAATGCAGCCCTGGTATTCATATTGGTTAGCAAAGACTACAACAGTTTTCTGGTTTTCATACATCACAACCATGTTTAACTTGGAGTAGATTTCTAAGTGATAAAGAAGAAAAAATGAGAGTACTGGTTGCTTACGACAGTGAAAGTCAGTCTCCTACTGCACCCACCCTCCACAATATTCTATTTGCTAATGGGGGCACCATGTTTGTATTTGTGTGTTGCTCAAAGCCCTCCTGCCTTTATCTGTGGTGAGTGACAGGTGTAGAGGTCATTTTTGGTTTTGTTATTAACTAAGAATTATTTTATAAATTTTGGAGACATTGGTGAGGTTAGAGTGGAGAGTTGCAGTCATGCAGACCCACGCAAAGTCATTGCCCCATTCAGGAATGCTGAATAACATGGCAGCAATACCTTCTTGTGACGCAAAACAGAGCCAAAGTGGGCCCTGTACTACCAATAAATCATTCTATTCACTACCAGCCAGCTTAGGAGCAACATCGGGTAGCAAACCACTAGCTTAAAGCTTGGCCGCCCCACCTCGGACGTCGTAACGATCTTAACTTCCATCCAGTATTAATAGACTGACTTTCACTTAATATCTTCTACGATCAGAATAGCGATCCAGTAGAACAAGTGTGGACTCTACTTTTTGGTATCATCGTCAAATGTACTATCGGCAGCTTGATTTCATTAAACTGTTGTCTGGACTCACATTCGGGAGGACGGCGGTTCGAATCCCCGTCCATGCATCCAGATTTGGGTTTTCCATGGTTTCCCAAATCACTCCAGGCAAATGCCGGGATGTTTCCTTCAAAAGGCCATGGCCGAATTCCTTCCCATTCCTTGCCCTCCATCCTTTCCCGCCTACAAAGACATCGCTGTTAAGAGACATTAAGCAGATAAAAAAAAAATTAAACCGTTCATCCACACTTCGTGTTGATCATTTGAGTATATAGTATTCCTATAGTAAAAGGGTCATGACCTACACGTGTCAGACAATCCTGATTGAATTAATTAGTTAGCTTGCAAGAAGTCAAGACGGTATCTGGAAGAAGATAAGAAGAGGAGATAAATGCTATGGTCAGTCACATGTAAAGCCACATTCCCAGTTAATGGTCAAAACGCCCAACGTAGTTGCGTAACCACAAGGCCAGCCCGTTACACAGGGTTATTTTCTCTATTCTTCCTTTGTATATAAGTGTGTGTGTGTGTGTGAGAGAGAGAGAGGGAGGGCATTAAAATAAGAAAACTGGAGTGAAATAAAGAATACATAAAAACTTTTTCCATCCAAATTGGACTGGAATGTAACAAAAACAGAGGTGTGTGGAGAGTAATTATGGGAAAACTTAAAGAGAAAAAGACATTTATTTTTCCAACATGCTGACTGGCCTGGCCGATAAAGAAAGCAGTATGAGCAATGGAAAATAAAAGTAAACTGGAAAGCAGAGGAGAATCAACTGGAAATCATTTTTACATCAAAACTGTTATAATTGAAAACATTTGAAACATCATGTAGTTAGTCTTAGTGTACACACATTTGATACCCTTGCCATGTGTCTCACCTTTACAAATAAATTATGTTTTATACCAAAATATTGTTAAGTGTGTTAGTATTTGTGTGTATTTCAATGTCCTCATGCCTTCACATGGGGCAAGGGATCGGTTTACTTCCCCTAACTTTCATTTCCTAGAAGCATTAATATTCTAATTATTACTGTACATAAGAATGTAATACACAACAATATACTTTACGTGAATTACCACGCAGTCACTGTTTTGTGTGTGTGTGTGTATGTGTATGTGTGTTTGTGTGTGTACATATATTTATCAAAAACACATGATAGCATCAGAAACACTAGATACTGTTCAGGTCTTTAGCATCCATTTCTCACCAGAACTGTTTTCCCAACCTTTTATCCCTATTATAAGTTGTGATTACTTGATCTGAACAATGTCATACAATTGATAGAAAAAGACCAAATAACTTATTTGGATTTCTGAAGAGTTAAATAGTAGAATTTGTAATTGTAAAATTCATAACTTTCATCTCAACCTAAGTGATTAAACCAATTTTAACTCATAAGCTCTGTGTGTAAAATGAAGGCTGCTATAATATCCAGTAGCTCCCACCGATGACAGATTGTTTAACTTCTGTCCCTAACAATATTTTATTCTAAATGTGTAATGTTACATCTGGTTTGAGGATAAATAACAGCTGATGTTTGGCAACATTAAACAAAACTGCCTGTGTTATACCACTAAACAGCCACAGACAAGAGGGGAGCGAAATCACCAGACGTTCACCACACACACAAAAAAGGGTTCGGTTGAGCAGAGGCTTCCGCAAGCCTAATGCTAATGATATTTTCCCAAGGGAAGAGAGAAGGGAATGTTTGTGTAGTGCTCTGAGGATAAGAGTACTTAAGGCATGATGTGAGTGGTGTGTTGAATTTATTGCTGGTCGTCTGATGGAAAACTGGAGTACTGTGGCAAGATGTGTTTGAGGGTGGTGTGAAGGAACAGATGACTGAAGGGAGTCATTCGTGGCTGAGTGCCTGATGAGTCAGGTTGTTTGGAGTGGAACGTGGACCACGGCTGCAGACTATTCAGTAATGACTACCTGACATAGACGGAGTCAGGGTGCCACGAGGAGTGTGGAGACGCCTTCCCTACACGACGTCACACGAGCAGTTTATGGCGCTCAACTCGACAGCTGTTGAAGTCCAGGACAATATCTCTGCATAATGGTCAACAACCATTGCATGTCACCTCTTTCAACAACCTCCAACTCACGGTAAAGGAGCCCAGTCCACACCTCAGTTGTAACCAGAATCGAGTTCGTAAAACCCAGTAACGCCTATGGGATCATTCATGTGATCCACTGGGCAGTCTTTATGAATTGCTAAGAGTGTATTTGATTCAACTGAATTATTCAAGTAGTAGTTACAACATTAAAGATTTTTTTTTTATTAATTCTTACATCAGCCAAAAAAAAAAAAAAAAAAATTTCACATAAACACATCTCAATTTTTGAATTTTCAGTTGATAATATGATGATTATGATGATTACATTGATCACAATTCCTTATGATCCATTATTTTGTCAATGTATCAAGGTATTTAACTGAACTCACTGGTGCCCAACTCAACAGCTTAGCAATCATATGACGAGGCAAAAACAAAACAAAATAATAAAAAAAGTAATAACATAAAATGAAGGATACTATACAAATGATGTTCATTTATTTAGAAGGAGCTTCTTACCAATGAAAGAAAGTTTCTGACTGTTTTTCATTTCAGATTGTTCAAACGCCTCAATCCAAGACAAACACTGCTCTTCTGAAACATGAAGCATCTTCTGTTCTGCCTTCATGAAATCCTGCAATTCCTTCACACCCATTTCATCTTTATTTCTGGTGTATCTGTTAACATCAAAGAAATCACAATAAAAGTAAGAAATGGTTAAGTGTAATGTTAAAGCAAAATCAAACAGAAGGTATTTTCATAAAGATTTATACCATTATTTCCAGTGTTATAAACAGCAGAGTTAATGTGTACCATATTAATAAAATATAAATAAATGCAGAAAATAATGACATACTTAGTGAATCCAGACAAAACTCAATTTTCTGATTGCAAGAACAAATAATCCTTGTATCTTAAAATTTCCCCTTTACTGACTTTAGAGATATGAGGCAACTTATAATACGATTGAAAAGGAGAGTAAAAGCTATCGGCTGCAACATTTCCTTTCAGGTTATATGTGGAATTTCGAAAAGCAAACTATTTTTTTAAAAAAGACATGCAACCTTCAGTTTTGTAATATAAAGTATTTTTTTTGTTATTAAGTACAATAATTACTCAAAAATTAAATTTTGTTTACTCACTTTAAAAATATCCTTTTTAGTTCTTCTCTTGTCATTAGGCCAAAGAAAAATGCAACAAACTCCTCTGAGTCCAAAACTTGCTCACCGTCTCTTAAATTTTTATTTGTATTTGCTGCCTGCAAAACACATTTGTTATGAAATTACCAAGTCTTACAGTTCAAAAAGGAAACTATATGTTTCTACTAGAAAACAAGCTGGCTCTACGTTATGGAAAATGGAGTGCTTTCTCCAGGCACTACAGCATGGAGAGGTCCTCAAAAGTATTTTGAAAGATTTTTGAATCCTTATTTTCATCAATCATTTTTTGGAAGATATTAAGATTCATATTCATAGTTGAGCTAATTTCTGTATGCATAATAGTAACACTTATCTTAAGTAATAAAGACTAATACTATTGATGAATTTCACAGTCACCTAGAAATTTGTTTTACTATCTTCCATTACTAACAATTTCATGAAACTTAAAATTGGTGCACAAGTGTATTCTCAGCATTAATTTTTTGTATCTTTTTTGCCCTGTATGTTTTGAAGTTTTCGTCACACTGCTCAATTTAATAGGCACTGAAATGATGGGCACAGGAATGGCACACAATTTTTTGTATTGATCAAAACACATTATTTATTGATTAATTTGTCTGAAATGTGGGAAGTTATTATTTTCATTTGGTTCTAAAGATTGTTTATAATATTGAAATTCTAATAATTGGAAAAAACAGATGAGACTATAAAAAATAATTTACATTATTATGTACATTTCTTCTGATCTGATCTAGCCATTTAGTTGACTAAGGCTGAAATTGTCATATGAGGATGCTACAACAAACTTTTCATGTGCAAAAGAGGTATTGTTAAATTTATGTACAACTTAGAGAAAATTGATCAAAGATTTATGTTAACACTTTGGCTTCCAGTTAAAAACCAAAATTTAGGGATCCAAATTTGGAAAATTGTAAATTATATCAGGATTCAATTAGGTAACTAGTACCTACAATCTTAAAGATATATCAAAACGGGTAAAAAAATATTACAGAAAAAGCTATTTGTAGCCAATTATTATTATTATTATTATTATTATTTAACTGGCTCAAAAGTCCATGTGTGTTAATTGACCCTCACATGAACCATGATATTAGGGTGCATTCTCTTGTTAGCTGCTAGATGCAAAATGTTTTTGCCATAAATGATTCTTTTTTGAATTTGTATTTTGTAGAATTTATGGTATTGAAAATGTAATTGTAAAATTAGTATTTGAAAACAACAATACGAGTCAATTTTATACATATTTCTCTAATTTTAACTTGTGAAATTGACAAAATCAAACAGTAGGTACTGGAATGCTAATTTAAAACAAATTTTGTAGTACTGGTAAATCTGCAAAACAAGGGGTGCAAAGCAAAGTATATTAAGCAAAACTTTTTAAAGCAAGTGCATGATTAATGATGGCAAAGAAAACTATGCTGAATCAGAATTCATAAGTTAATATTGTAAACTTAGAAACAAAATCTGCTTAATACTTTTTGCTTGTAGCCACTCAAAAATATTAATTATTGAAAGTGATATAGCAGTGTAAGTATAGTTGGCATAGGGCCAGGGCCGGCGTTGGGGGGGGGGGGGGGGGGGGGGGGGGGGGGGGGGTAAGCGGGTCAAAAGTACCCGGGCCCCGCCGGCTGATGGGGGGCCCGATCACCGACTATAGGGGCCCTCAGGCCCATGAAGCCAAGAATACGCCATTGTCGAATGGCCATTTTGTAGAGCTAAAAAAAAAAAAAAAAAAAGTCGCCCATTTTACCCTGGGCCTGAAATTCCTAGCGCCGGCCCTGCATAGGGCACATAGAAACAACTGTCATTGGGTGGTGCTAAGAGTTATTGGGGTGAAACAGCATAATAGAAAGGCATTAAATAAAAACTTTTATTTATTTTTTAAACTTTCCCTGTAAACGTTTGATTGTATTCAATGATCTCATGATAATTAATAATTGATTTTCTTAGGAAATATTATGAATTTGGATAAATGAATTTAACAAATAATAAGTTTTAATAAGGTAGCTTTATTATTAACTAAAGAGCATCAATTTAGAATCTTGCTCTGTTCTGTAAAAAGGCTAGAGCAGGCACTATTCACGTTTTACTTGACTGAAGAGAAAAACGATCTGCACAATTATCTCGTGTGTCATATAGTTTTTATTGTCAGTTATGAGTTCCTGAAGTGATCCATAATTTACTGTTCAAATGTATCATTTAGGGTTTTAGAAAAAAATCTAAAAGTTGTGTCCATGTTTTCTTATAATTTTTTTAAAGAAAGAAAGAAAGCGAAACCACATTAATTACCATATGAGTACCTGCCAGTTTTAGAAACATAATGTGTTTCATTTTAAGACTTTTAACTTCTGTCCATTTTAAGACTTGCAAGTTTAAGTGCACACATGAAATCAAGTAATAAAGTTGAGGTATTTATTAATGCTGTGTGATTCAAATACTAATATCTGCCCATTTTCAGAAAAAGCTACAATAAAACAGCAAAACCAATGAATGATTTATACTTCATATCAAAACTGCTAAAACAAGAAATATATCTTCATCACAGTCAATGGAAGTATTATGGCTTTCTATTTTTCATTGTCAATTGTATGTCTCCTTTGGGAGGATTCAACCAATTTTTACTTTAAAGCAAAATGAAAAATACTGTCTACATTTTGTTTACAAAAACTCAACCCCTCTCTCTCTTTACCCTCTTCCCCCTTAATTTTTTCCATTTGTGGAATTAAAAGATTATAATATGCTGTTTTTATTTATGATAATTATTTAGCACAGTCACAACTTATCATCTATCTGACTTGACCTTGTCTTTCGGCTATCAGTACTTCATTCATAAAAGAAATTATTCAGGAATTATTAACACGGCCACCTGGTTGTATGGAGGGTGGAAATGCTCTGCCAATATTTTAAACTGAATGAAACACACAAAGAAGAATGTTGAGCATAAACACTATATATTGCACAAAGTTATTTTTTAGCTACACCGCTGACCACCAAACCATATTTATTTAGTTTGTCATCAAGAAGAATTAATGACTACCCTGAATTGCAAGTCTGTAGCCAGTGCAAGCATTCTTAAAATACCACATTTAGTACAACACTGTACTTCATTATATTGCAGTGATCGAAATACACTAGTAACAGCAGTTCAGCGTTTATAGTATTCATTCAGCATTCATGAGTAGCCACTGGCTTATCCAACCGTACGAAATGCCAGCCAGAGCTAATTACACCAACGCGGGAGAGCATAATTTGTATCCATGATGACTGCTGCTTTTAACAACACCATTGTCACAACAGTTAAACTGGCTAATCGCTTTATCTTCGAGTGACTGGCTTCAACAGGCGTTACGAAAACAACAGCCAGCCCTCATCCGTCGCAGTAGCACGAACGAAACATCTTTTAACACACGATTACTTCATGTTCATTGCACCCATGCATACACGCGCTCTCGCTTAACACGCAACCTGCCGCCATAGATCAGCGATACTCCTCTCGATAGTTGAAATCGATAGTTGAACTCACACCCGTTAATCGACTTTACATATAGATTTAAAGGTCCGATAAGCTATCGTAATGTGACACATTGTTCTTTATACATACCTACAGTTTTTATCTGATATTGATGGAACTTTACATATGCATACTTAAATGAACAGAAAAATACTGTCTACATTTGGTTTGCAATGACCTCCCTCTCCATTCGAACCCACAGTTTGTACGCGATTTTGATAGTACTTAGCACATGTATACATCAAAACAAAGCAGTTTGCTAGCTGTTTGGTTAAGGCAATTACTTCCCAAGGTTTCTGTCTCCAGTCACAGGTGAAGCAGGAATTTTTAACAGCTGTATTTGATTATATGAACTGTGGCAGGATGTTCTGTGGTTTGGAATCTATATTAAACTGTAGGTCTTAGAGGAAATGAACTAGCCATCCCACCTCTGATTCCATGGCTTAGTACGCCTCCTTTGGGAGGACTCAATTAACCTCTGGGTTGTGGACTAAGTTAGTTATGTTAGTTTTTTTACTTTAAAACAAACAAAAAAATGCTGTCTACATTTGTTTGCAAAAACCCACCCCTCTCCTCCTTTACCCCACCCTCTAAATTTTGAAAATGTTCTTCATACAAACACACATTTTATCCAATTTTGATGAAACTTTGCATACATATATTTTAAAACAAATACAAAAATACAGTCTACGATTGGTTTACAAATAACTAAACCCTCTGCTCCTTCACCCTTCTCTTAATTTTTGCCACTGTAAACTCACAGTTGTTATCCGATTTTGATACTACTTAACACATATACACTCAAAAACAGAGCAGTCTGTTAGGTCAGTTGTTAAAGCTCTTATTTTCAGAAGTTTCTTGGTCCAGTTCTGGGCCCAAATTCTGGTCAAAGCAGGAATCTTTAAGACTTGTATATTGTCAATGGCTTACTATGCCCCCTTTGGTTGAATCCAACCAACCTTCAGGTTGTGGACTGAGTTAGCTTTTGAAATGAAAACATCTATACGCAGGCTGTAAGCTGGGAATTTGCATAACCAACATGCTATGATATGTTGTGCGTGTGATATGCATGTTGGATGCTTTATGGAACACACTGTTTTTATCTGATTTTGATGGAGCTTTGCATACATATATTTTAAAACAAATAGGAAAATTATGTTTGATTTGGAAAAAACCTAAACCATCTCCCCCTTTCCCCTTACCCTAATTTCTGTCAACATTGTTCATACAAACTCACAGTTTTAATCCAATGCTGATAGGCACTCTGGTAGCTCAGCAGTTAAATCACTTACTTCCAAAAATCTCTCTCTGGTTTAAATCCCACAATGAGCAAGAATTTTTAGGAGTTGTATTTGATTATATGAGGTATGCTGGCTTGTTCCATGGTTCTGATTCCATGTTAAACTGTAGGCCCCTGCAAAAGGAATTGATCTTCCTGTCTTTGACATAATAGCTTAGTACATCTCCTTCAAGAAGACTCGACCAACCTTCGGGTTGTGGATTAAGATAGTTTTGTGAAGTGAAAACTTCTTTAGGCACATTGGGCGATTTATGGATGGGTAAAATATTATGAGTTCAGGTCACCGATATGCTAATGTTAACAGTATATCTGCAGCTATAAGTATGAAATTGGTCTGGTGGCTAAGCTGGTTAAGGTGCACGTCAAATCCCGATCTCGGCTGGAATTTATTATTTTTGGATAGGTAAAATCTTATGAGCTAGTGTTCCCAACATACTGTAATAGCAGTATATCTGTAGCTATACGCATGTGTTGCACTTGGACAGCAGTGAAAGTATAGATTATACTTGTATCTAATATATAAAAATGAATGTTTTTTTTGTCTTCTATTTCTATACCATTCATCTGATTGCAATGAAGCTTTGGTGAGTTATAATGTGCGTGCCTAGGAAGGTTTCTGGAGGGAAAAAAAAAAACCTTCCTCAATACAACTCTCAATTTTTCAAATAATCCATATACAAACTCACAGCTATTGTCCGACTATGATGGAATTTTGCATACGTATACTTTAAAACAAATAGAAAAATACAATTTATGTATGCTTTATAAAAACCTGAAGCCTCTCCTCCCTCCCCCCAAACCTTAATTTCTGTCATCATTGTTCATACAAACCCACAATTGTTAATCCGATTTTGATAGAACTTAGCACATGTATGCTTCAAAACAAGACAGTCTGGTACCTCAGCAGTTAAGCCGCTTACTTCTGAAAATTTCTCTCCCTGACCACAGGTTCAAATTCCATGGTGAGCAGGAATTTTGAAGAGTTGTATTTGATTATATGAGCCACACTGAAACCTTCCATAATTCTGATTCCATGTTAAACTGTAGGTCTGGGGAATTGTAGGGACTTTGTACACATATTATTTAAAACAAAGAGAAAACTATTGTCTACATTTGGTTTACAAAAACCAATGAAACTCCCTTAAGCAAAATGTACACTTGGAACTATTCAGTTTTTTTTTTTTTTTTCAAATATTTTGAAGATGGGGAAATCAGACAAATTGGATAGGGATATTCATGATATTCTGAGATTTAAATGGTATGGACCAATTCTGACTGGACAGTCATTGACCAAGAAATTTGAACTTGAAATTTAAAACCCTACCGTTTTTTTTTCTGATATTGAATAAACTTTGTGCACATATGCTTTAAAATAAGTGCAAAATAATTTTTATATTTAGTTTACTAAACTGCATCCACTTTTCCCCTCTTAAGACTAATTTACACAAGCAACTTTTCCATTTTTTTGTTCACATCAGTAGGAAACCTGCCAAAATGGATGGTGATGGAGAATATTTACTACAAACCAATCAAAACTGATAAAACATCAGAACATTCATATCCACCTGCCAAGAAATGCTGGGTACTCTTGTTTTTGCAGAAGATGAAAGACCAAAAATATTGTATATCCTAAAGCACTAAAATAAACTTTTTCAATTTAATGCATAAAAATCATTGTCTTTGTACCTGTAAATATGTCTGTTTTGTATATGTGTCTACATTTAAGAAAAAAAAAAAAAAAGTGAAATAACAATTTGATTTTTCTTACCTCTTGTCATGTGACAGAAAACACTTTAGCATTGGTGGTCACTTTGGTGACGTCATATGCCTATAAACGCTGCAGATGAAAATGAAGCATTTCCTATTGTACAAGTTTCCAACTATTTTTATTGTTTGTTGCTGGTTATTTCTGTTTATTAATCAGATTTCATTTTGAATAGAGAACAATTTGTAGAAGCCTACAGTGAAAAAATGTACTATTATAAACACCCCCTGATTTTTATTCTGTGGAGCTTAAAAATGTAACAACTTTAACAGAACTCATTCATTAGAATGATAAAAACTATAAATTTGTTGTTTTAGGAGATATTGACAAGAAAAATGCAAGCTATAGTGTTGATATAAGGGAAGCACAACAATTAAATAACTGAATGTTGTGAACTATTTTTCTTAATAGCACATAAAAAATCCTATGCATCATGGAAAATTTTGAAACGTAAATTGCTACAATACAAGAAAACTTTTGTGAAAAGATATTCTTCCTCTTTTAATTTTGAAACATAACAGAATTATATTATCATGGCAAAAAATGCAAATGCATGGCAGTTAATATTAGAATTTAATAGTAACATCACTTGAAGAAATTACATGTTATTCTTGCAACAGTTCTTGGAATCCCTTTTGTTGAAATTTCTACATGATGACACAACTGCATGTAACCTTTCTGACATAAATGTGTGTATTTAGGTGGAATTTAATTTTAATGTGGAGGTAATTTTCTGTTTACAAAAACAACAAAAAATTCTATCGATGTGCAAGTACCATTCAGTTTTGAAGTCTTTGGTTATGTTTCAAACGTTTGTAACATGCTTAATATCAAAAAATTTGTGAAGCTTTTGAAAAAAAAATATGATTTGGCGGGTTTTCGAAAAAAAATATGTGATGCTACAAACAGCAAATTCAAATAGTTTTAAAAAAAAAAAAAAAAAGCCCACATAAAGTAAATAAAATATATTCTGAAGCAAAACCTTACCGATATTTGCTTTAAACAGTGTACTACATTTAACTATTCAATATTGTAGAGTAAATGATCATCTCAGAAAATGATATATGTATTATTCGCAATATTGACTAGGTTTCTAAGAGCACATTGCGTTGACTTTTTTCGCATTTCAGGTATTGTGGCAAAACACACGGTTTTTCGGGGAGTTTTTAATTAATGTGGTCGCACATTCATGTACTACACACTATTTAAAACCATATACCCAACAATTTATTGACACTTTCAGAGAAACAAACCAGATATTACTTATCTACTTGGAATGCTGCTGACATGTAATGTCATGGGTGCTGCTGGCCTGCACCAGGCATCAAAGGAGCATTTTGGCGGGCTTTTAAATACTTTGAATTTTAACATTAAACTTTATGTAAAATAAGCACTTTCATCAAAAATCAAATAGCCCCAGGTGAATGACGTGTATCAATAAACAATTCAAAAACATTTTCAAAAAATAGTCAAATAGCCTACTGAAATGGTGTATGTGACCAGGAGTGGCACAGGAGCAGTAGGTAAAGCTATAAGTGCACAGAATAGGAGTAAATAGAAGGCAGAAGAATAGATATCAAAAAAGGCAGGAAGGCAGAGAGAGCAGTAGTTTGATGGTTAAAAGATCCCATATTTGAAAAGCAAGTAAGCAAAAGTGTGGGAGCTACCATGGACAATAACAGGTAAACCTTGGGAAACAAGGAGTAGAAGAAATTACGACAAGAATGAAGTAAGTTGCATCATTTCAAAACTAAAAAGTAAGTATCAGGAAAAAGGGGGATTATAATCAGTCAAAAGAAAGGTATTGTCATGTAAGAGATTGCTAATAGATGTGCAAGTTGTGAATCAAGTGGAAGTAGAGGTAAATATTAAACAGCATGTTGCAAGTGATTTAGTAAAGCAGAGACAATCTCTAAGTGTTGGCAGATTTAAATGTGGTTGGGTACAGATTATAGTAAAAAGTGGAGAAAATGGCACTGCAAAAGAGTGGCCATTGATAAAACTATTTAAAATTAGTATGACTACATGTAAAGTATAACAGATAACAATAATTTATGGGTGTTAGGTGGGCATTGGTAGTGATAGGAGTACTACTGTGGATCGAGCAAAAATGATAAGGTAGATAGTAGATGCAAAGTTGCGCTCTAGAAAGTGTGGTTACATGTAACAAAAGGTCACATATGAAAATGGGTATTCGATAATAATGGGAAAAATAGAATAAGATGGAAGGTTCATAAGGCAAAATGTATTAACAGTTGAAAGTGTGTAACATACAGAAGAACATCCTAATATTAAGAAGGTATTTCATGCAAACACTATGCAGATATGAGAGACATCAGTTGATAGAGCATATCTGGGAAGGTTTGTTAATTAAACAGTGATAATCATACAATGAGAGAGATTGCTATCCTTGTAACAGTACAATAATTGCATTTATCTACTCATATTCTACAGGCTAAATCTTAACCCTTTGACAGCTGAGGCTGGCTACCTGTGCTAAGTGATTATTCCTGGGGACGGAGCGGCCCGCGCTGTCCCACCCGCCTAGTGCTGAATATTCCTGGCGTTACCTCTCACGGCTGATACAAAATAAATACTCACACTACATAGTTTCTCTACAAATAAATTACTGCAGAATCAAACAATCAGTAACCCTATTATTCGTCACTAATAATTATATCTTGCTTGTAGTGTTTACTAGATTTTCACAGCTTATATCGAAAGCATCGTGATTCTTAAATTTACCTTAATAGTTTACTGTTCTTTCCTGTATACCCATTTATAACAACTGCAATTTTCTGTATGTTCCTTACTGTATCAGAGTGTTTTTGTTGAGCGTAGATTCGAAGAAGATGCTAGAAATATTTTACTTCCACATTTACATACCGCGTTCAGACCACGACTGTTAAATTAGAGATATTCGAACTTATACAGAGAGTTAACGGCATCCGATTTTTCCTCGTGCTATTTACGTATATAAAAAGACACCTGAAAATGATAATTGCACAAGCATCCTCCCCACACACCGAAATTTGGCTTGCGGAATATCTTTGTAGATGTAGATTCCCAAAATATCTCGATGTTGACTGAATGTTTGCTGCGATTTGTAATTACCCGATTATACATAATTTTGTTTCTTTGATGAAATTTGTTCCACATAAGTACTCAACAGATTTTTCAACATTTCAAAGCTGTTACGTGTCTGTCTATTATTATGCGAGTTGAAATAGGGCGGGGGGGGGGGGGGGTGTTCGGAGAAATCTCACTAAACCTCACCAGAGTAACAAAAAGCGGTATCTGGACATAAGTTCAACAAGAATTGCGGTATTTAGAAGAACATCTTTGGTCCAATATTAGCTAATTTTAAATTTTTTTCACGCGATGCATCAGAAGACAAATAGCTATGAAACAAAAAATTTCATCATAATCAGTATCTTTCCACTTTGATATTCAAGAACAGGGGCGGATCTGGTGGACCTAATTTACTTTTGGAGGGGGCTTGAGCCCCCTAGTCCCCCCCCCTGGATCCGCCCCTGTTCAAGAATGCACTGATTCTGCAATATTCTCCATAGTGGTTATATAAAACCGATTCTCTTCACCAGCTATATATTTCATCAGTTCTTCTATAAAAAAAATAACATGAAAACTGACAGAATATTTGGCACATTCCATATTTGACACACATGTCCTGATAGCGTATTAAAATGCGTGACTAACTGGACGAAAATCATTTTCTTTCCAGTCAGATTTATCACTAAGACGTAATTTCTTCGTAAGCGTTTCCCTATCACTTTCTGATTCTTCATATTCAGAACAACTAACATCTCTTGTTGAAACATGAGACTGCATTGTCACCCCTGCTGACGAGTATGGTTTATGACTACAGCCTTCCAATTCTGTGGAAAAGCTATCACTTCCATCAAAATCAAGTAGTTCATCCTCGGTGTCACTCCTCGTAAGAATCTCCATGATTTCTTCCTCAATGCACCCATGACGTCTTGCCATTTTCTTCATAAAATACAGGACACAAAGAAGACTGACGTAATTACTGTTGAATAGTGAACTGTAGAGCAACGCCTAGGCTCCCTACAGACAAACATTCGGACGATAAGCTAGCGACCAGAACTGCAAAAGGCTATTGAGAAATGGGTTGTGAAGTCCGCTGTACGACTCAGGTAGCGGCGCATCTATATTCGTCATCAGCACTCAGGTAGCGGCAGGCGGGTGCGGCTTAACTCATCAACAGCACTCAGGGGAAAACCGGCGGCTGCGTCTAAACTCGTCATTAGCACTCGGGGCCAGCAGGCAGCATGACGTGTATACACGTGAACAGCAGTCAAAGGGTTAAAAATGGTTAATACAAATATATTTAAAGAAAAACTGAGAAATTATCTTATTGGCAACTCCTTCTACTTCATTCAAGAATTTGAACAAAATAATTAATTGTATTTAAAAAGACCTTTTGCAAAACTCAGTTGTAAAAATTAATGTTTATTTTTATTTTCTTTATTTGTCTTTGTAACATATGATTGTTTTCACTATGATTATGACCCATATTGTATGTATGTATATTAACCATGACATGATTCACATCCCAGAGGTCCTTCCTCAGCAGGGATCTATAAAACAAGATTGATAAATAAATAAATAAGAAAATTAATGTATATGATTGGTAATTGTTGAAATAGACATCCATTCTATTTTCCAGAAAGCTCAAACTACTGCGCTAAAATAGTCTCCATTCAAATTGTAGAGGTGGGAATGTACATTCTGGAGACCAGACACATTCTGTGCCCAAATCTCAGATAATACTCACCGCATCCCCATCACTTGTTGCATAATTAATTTACATACGTAGATCTTACTTCAATTTTTTTTGTATATCCACCCCCTCTGATGATTAAAGATTTAAATTTGTTCACCCCTTTTACTTGTCTCCTTTTATATATTTTTTTCTATTAATTTCATTCCTGTGATTAACATTTCGACTGATATTGTTTTTGTTTCCCCACAACTTCCAGTGGTCATAACCATCCTTTGGGTCTGGGTAGACTGCCATCATCTGCATGAGCACAATCACATGTTTTTATTTTTCTTGAAAATGAGTATAGCACAAAATAGTGTGTTTTGTGTTTGTGGAATTTTTGTTGCTGATGCCATCTTCCCTTAAACTTTGTTGAGTGGTGGGTATAGTTTACACGTACTTTCCATGTAAGATGCAGGTTAAGAAACAGTTAATTGGTAAGAAATTAATGAAGTGTAATTGTTTGAGTGAATGTCACACTGAAATTTAGCAGTTAGTATTGATATAAATGAATGTAATCTTTCTCGGCGTTGTTTATTTATAAACGTTTCTCGGGAAACAAACCGAGTGATGTTGTTGTTAATGCACCATATTTCGGCGACTTTATTCTCCGTCGCCATTTTCAGGTGCAGTTGCAAGTCTTGAAGTCTGCCTTGAAGTCAGCCTTGAGCGTGTTGTTTGTAAAAAAAAGTTAGTATTGATGTATGTATTGAGCTACATTATTCTGTAATTTTTTCATCATTAGAAATCTAATTTTCAAAAATTTTCTATGACTTTTTCTAGTTCACGACTTTCTCATTTACAAAGGAAAACTTACCTATTCCATTAAAACTTGAAAGCAAAAATTAATTCATGAACTGAAGCTCATGGATAAATAATAAAATTTGGGCCTGATATTCAGGAGGATGGAATTGATGCCTGGTTCAGGCATCATGATTTCAGTTTTTCCATAGTTGCAGAAAATCACTCCAGGTAAATGCCTGGATGGTTTCTTAATGAGCCCAAGACTGATTTACTTCCTGTTTCTACCCAAAAAATCCTCTCCCTGCCATAATGGCTTCATTATCAGTGATATATATATATATATATATATATATATATATTTGGAAAGGAAAATCTAATGTGACCAGCTGCTTCATTTTTCAAACAACATAACAACAGGTTGCATTGAGCAATTTTCTTTGTTTTGGTGGCCTCAGAGATTGTCTGTCATTTCTTTATTGTATCCTTCTCTGCAATCCAGCACATGGTCTGGGTTTTCCATGGTTTTCCCAGATCACTCCACGCGAATGCGGGGATGGTTCCTCACAATAGCCCATGGGCGCCTCCTGCCATATCCCTTATAACCCTTCCAAACCATAACCCTTCTTGATAGGTGCTATGCACCCTCCGCCACACACTTTTAGTGAATCGCGGAGTAATAATAATAATAATAATAATGGTCCCCTCACTGATATCTTAGAGATTGTTTTGGATTATCTGAAACCAACCCTTGAGCCCATTTCAAAACTGCCAGAGTCTGTTTCCCTTACTCTCTGAAATCATTCTTCCTTGCTGAACATCCAGCATGAAGACTTTTAATACTCACACCTCTTCAGTTGTACACCACACTTGTTCCCAACTGAGGCCTGTTTTTATGTTATGCCCATTTACTAGAAGCATGTGGCTATCACGAAAGCCAGAAATGACCTACAGTGGATTTATTACAATGTGAAAAATTCAAATTTAAATTTCAGGATTTCAGTGCTGCACTTAGTATGTAATCTCTTGTCAGCAAAGAATGTCATGCATGCAAACAATCAGCAATGTGCTCACAACTTGTCATGCCACAACATCCATTAGCACACACAGCCTCTACAAATCATGTCAATTTGCTTTGCTGCAAATAGCTTGTTCTACTACTGATGAAGGACATAAGCCTAATAATTACAGCATTTTGTGTGTGTCTATATAAATTTTTGTGTCACTTACGTGCCACCATCAAGTATGCACTATTGTTTGTGAAAATTGCAACACCCAAAAGGAATGGTCTGAATCACAACAAAATCAAAGGAAATGTAGAACAATGGAATCTTAATAAGTGATTAAGATTGCATAGAGATGACATGGTCTTAGCATTAACAGCGCCCTCTTTCATGTGACCAGACAAGTCGATAATATGCCAGGTTCAATCAGTGCACAGCTGTCAAATGAAGTGGAAACATGAAAGAAAATACCGGTATGCCTCGTTAACATAAGAGTGTGCAATATCAGCATGTGAGTGAGTTTGAACATGGCAGATTGTTTAATCATCAGGAAATTGTTTTATCATACCATGACATTGTGGCGCACATGGGGCACACTGCTACGACAGTAATTTATGTGTGAAATTAGTGGATAGAAGAGGGTTGTACACATTTACAAATGAATATAAGGATAGTATTCCCGTTTTCCCACGCCATGGCGAGTCGGTGATGGAATCATTACGAATAGATACTGCAGGTATCGTAAAGCAATTAGAGCTCCTGAAGTGGGGGAAAGCACCGGGCCCGGATGGAATTCCAGTAAGAGTATTTTCAGAGTATGCTGCAGAAATCGGGCCATTTCTCTCTGATATATTCAGTAAATCATTAGAAGAGCGAAAAGTACCTTCAGACTGAAAATCGCGCAAGTAACTCCGATTTTCAAAAAAGGTGATCGAAGTGATCCTGGGAACTATCGTCCCATATCTATAACATCTGTTTGTAGTAGAGTTATGGAGCATATTATATGCTCGAACATTATGAATTTTCTAGATTATAATAATTTGCTTACAACAAATCAACATGGATTTCGGAAGAAAAGATCATGTGAAACACAGCTGGCCCTATTTACACACGACGTAATGAAAGTTATCGATACAGGTTCACAAGTAGATGCAATTTTTTTTAGATTTCCAGAAAGCCTTTGACTCTGTGCCACACAACCGCCTTTTAGCGAAGCTTCGAGCATACGGTATATCGGATCAGCTTTGTGAATGGATAAAGGATTTTCTAACTTGTCGGTCGCAGTATGTTGTCGTTGAAGGAGAAAGTTCTTCTAATCTAGATGTTACATCGGGTGTACCTCAAGGAAGTGTAATAGGACCACTTCTTTTCTTAATTTTTATAAACGATCTCGGAGACAAAGTGAAAAGCCTTTTTAGATTGTTTGCTGATGATGCGGTTATTTATAGGGAAGTAAGAACTTTGGCCGATTGCTTAGAAATTCAGCGCGATCTGGATGTTATTTTGGCTTGGTGCGCTGAGTGGCAACTTACTCTAAACTGTAAAAAGTGCAAGACAATGAGCATAACTAACAAAAAGAATCCGATTGTTCAGAAATACGAGTTAAACAATACAGTTATTGATATGGTCGATTCTATTAAATATTTGGGAGAAACAGTACATAGGAACATGAAATGGGACATACACATTAATTCTTTAGTAGGTAGAGCAAATTCTAGGCTGCGATTCATAGGTGGAATCTTGAAAAATTGTAATGAACAAACAAGGAGATAGCGTACAAATCTCTTGTGCGTCCACATTTGGATTATTGTTGTGCCATTTGGGACCCGTTTCGTAAGGGATTGATCGAAAGTATAGAGAAAGTACAGAGAAGAGCCGCTCGATTCGTGACCGCTTGCTACAGTCCTTATGAGAGTGTCACAGAACTGATTAGTAGATTAGGTTGGGAGCCTCTGGTAGATAGACGACACACGTTTCGTTTAAACTTATTGGAAAACATGCGTACTCCAACTTTCACTCATGAGTGTAGTAAAATACTTCTTCCACCAACCTATTTGAGTTGGAAGGACAGGAAAGATAAAATTAGAGAAATAAGGTGCCGGACTGATTCTTATATGAATTCTTTTTTCCCTCGTACCATTAGGGATTGGAATGCACAGCAAAGAGATTAGCTTTGGTGCTGAGCACCCTCTGCCACCCACAATTTTGTGAATTGCAGAGTATATATGTAGATGTAGATGTAGATGTAGGTACTGGACCGCTCCATGTGACCATAGAGCAGTATGAACTCCATCTTCTTCCCATGGCCCTAACCAACAAAACAGCTTCATCCCCATTATTGGAACACTTCAACAGGAGGAAACATGTTTGGGTCGATGGTTCAGTCAATATGTTTGTCAACAGGATGGTCCACTGGTACATATTAGCCATTTAGTCTAAATTTGTTGCAGGAAAACGTGGACTTGTTCTAAACCAGAGAGTTCTGTCACCCCAGTATCCTGAATTTGAACCTCCTTGACAACCATGTTTGGAGCATAATTGAAAGAGTTACAAACAAGCCCATTTATCCTAACATGGAATCTTTAGACACCATAATTGAAGTAGCATTTGCCAATTTATACAGCCTTGCTTTGCCGATAGCAGGCAGAAGATTCACACAGGGCCATCTTGAGGAATTTTGGGGCGCCCTACTTCTTTTCTAGATGTACTTTTGGCTACACTTTTGATAATTTTCGTGACTTTATATACACATACATACATACACATGCACACAAATATATATATATATATATATATGTATATAATCTGTGAGTAGAGTTCAAACAACAATTAAACAGATGGACTGAGGTTTCTCTAAATCTGTGCACAAACGGGCCAGCAGGTTATTGAGTATTAGCTCAACAGGACGAGTCTTTGGTGTATGATCAATGCATCTCACATGGATCTCACAACTATTGCCACTTTCATTTCTGGCTAAGCCCTGCTACCCACTGTGTCAAATGAAATTGTTTTATTTATTTGTTATTTACTTAATTAAATTGCAATGGAGTACACACTACGGTAGCAATTTCCCAACCACCCATCTTCCCCCTTCCCTGCACCCACCTACATTTGCCCTCTGAAAGAATTTAAGGTTAAAATTTGCCAAGTTTTTGGTAAATTGTTCATCATTTCTCTTGGTAACTTATCCCAGTCCCTGACACCCTTACCCAAAAAATAGAATCTTCCTACACCTTTGTGTCTGAAATCGAGTGCCAGCTTGTAGTCATGGTCATCTTTTCCCTTCCATGTGTTACTTTTAATTCTTACACCAATAGCTTTCCATACGTCATCACCAATATACGACTTGTGCACTACGATGACCCAGTTCACCCTCCTCCTGTCTTTCAATGAATTCCATTTCAGCTCTTTTATCATATCTGTAACTGACAGCACTCTGTGATAATTTTTTATTCAATTTTATAGCTATTATTTTTTAATACGCCTTTTGTATAGGACATTTCTTTTCTTTGCTAGTACATATAGGTTTCTGGGGCTGGAGACATGTGAGCAGGCATACACATTTTAATTCAATAACTTTTTATATGAAACGTCAAAAGATAATTGATTTTATTCGAACGAAATTAAATAAATTGCGAGCAATACATGCCTTTAAATATATAGGCCTATCTCAATTGGCTAGTTGACTATTTTGTGAAAATGGTTTTAAATAGTTTATTGATTCACGTTATTGACCGAGTACTATTTATTTTTTGACAAAAGTCTTATTTTATGTAAAATTTAATGTTAAAATTTAGAGTATTTGAAAGCCCGCCAAAACACTACTTTGCTGCCTGCCACGGACCAACGACACTTGTGATGTCACGTGCCAGCAGGCGCTCACTCTATGTAAGTAATGTTTGGTTTGTTTACCTGAATTTGTGTATAAATTGTAGGAAATATGGTTTATATATAGTGTATAGAACATCAATCAACAACCACAACAATAAAAACTCTCCAAATAAACATAATTGTTCCCGCATTAGCTGAAATAGGAAAAAAAAGTTGCTGCAACTTGTTCATAGAAACCCAGATAACATTGCGACTAAGTCACATATCATTTACTGTAAATATAATTTGCACCATAATTTCTTTGAGATAATGTAGTACGCTGTTTAAGGTGAGTATCAGTAAATTTAGGGTTCTTAGGTTCGATCCTCGCTTTGGAATACGTTTAATTATTTGTGAGCGTTTTCTTTAGATACTAGTTGCTGTTGGTAGCGCCGCATATTCTTTTTCTAAAATCCACCAAAACATTATTTTTTTACGAATGTTTCACAAAAAATTTTGGATAGCAAGATTATTATAAACATTTGAGACATAACCAAAAAGACTTCAAAACTGAAACTGGACATTACTTGCACAACAATAAAAAGTTTAAAAAAATGAAAATTACTTGCGCATCAAAAGTAAATACTGCTTAAATATATGCATTTATGTCAGAAAGGCAACATACAATTGTATGGTCATGTAAAAATTCCAACAAAAAGTATTCAAAGCATTCCGGAATTTTTGTGAGATTAGCCTGCAATGTTATTGTTAAAACAAGTCCTATTACTCACAACCGAGTACTTGGGTTTTGTTGCAACGATGATGTATCTCTGGTATGTTTTAAAATTAAAAGCAGGAGGTTATCTTTTTATAAAAGTTTTCTTGTATGACAGCAATTAATGTTTCAAACATTTGCATGACTTTTATGACTCCTTCTAATAAAAAAAAAAAATGATTTTGTAAAGCAACAAATGGCAAACAGAAAAGAAAAAAAAATGTACACACGAAAAAAATATTATCCCAATCAAGGTTCGAATATAGGATCTTCAAATTCCTATTACACCCTTTCTACCATGTAGCTACCTGGACACCATGGCATCGTTACTTATCTTCTCGTTAATAGTGAACACTTAAATATCACATTCTCTACGTGTAGTAAAGTGAACGCGGTCGTTAAATAAACAAACAATAAATTCAGTTTTGTTGGAAAGAAATTATAATTATTTATCTGTAGTTAAGAAAAATTGTCCACTACATCCATTGCTTACTTATACTACACGCATTTTTCTCATAAATATCTCCTAAAACAACTAACTTAATTTAAATATTATGAAGGATTTCTGTTAATCTCTAACTTCCAGTTTAAATATAAATGATTCTCAAATTGAAGTTATTACATTCTCAAGCTCAATAGAATAAAAGTCAGTGGTTGTTTCTATAGCTAGTCCAACAAATAATTTTCGGTATTTTTCTGCTTTAGGCTTCTGCATATTGTTCTTCATTTTATATTCAACACAAAATCTCATTAGTAACAAGAGATAACCAGCAACAAGTAGTTGAAAACTTGGATAGCAGAAAACACTCCATACGCAGCTGCAGCGTGTACAGGCAGGTTGACATCACTAAAGCGATTTCCAATCAAGAGCGTTTTCTGTCACGTATCAAGAGGCAAGAAAAATTTGATTTTTATTTCGCTTTTTTGAATAAAAACAATCCATCTTTATTTTCAAATTTAACAAAAATAGTTTCCTTAAGCATTAATATACGTGAATCACTACAATTTGTAATATATTTTGAATATTGTCAAATAGCCTATTACATCGGATATGAATTTCACAAAACTGAATCTGATGAAGGATTTCTCGTGAGACTCCATGCCTCGGAAACATATGGCTCAAAATCACCAAGGTGGCTAATTTCAAGTTTGGTTTTGTGATGAAAATATTTTTAAGCTATGAATATAAAAATGAGCCTAATTTGTTACTTAACATGTTTATAATCAATAGTTAAGCAGGGCAAGCACAGAACTAATTACTTTTTTTATAATATCATTTTTAATGAGAGACATCCCCAAAATCGGTCATTTCGGGAACGTTTTTGTAAAGTCAATGAAGTATTAAAAAAAACAACTTAAACATATATTTTTGCATTGACAATAGCTTAGGTACATAGATAATAATAATAAATAAAAAAACATGTAAAATATTGCATACAAAATCGTTTTAAAACAAAATACCACCAGAAATATGAAAAAGTTACTATTTGTATGTGTAAAATTTTCCAGACATAAAAATATCAGCAATTGTCACAATAAAATCAACTTTAGGTACAGAGAACTAAACATTTTTTATGTAACTGTGATATATATATATATTTTTTTTAATCTAAAATTGTCTGTTTTTCGTAATTTTAGTAACGTTCCCGGAAATGATCAGATGTTCACGGAATGACACATGTGTTTCCTGAATGACAATATAGCTACAATATTGAAATAATAAACAACAATTAAATTAAAAAGCTATGCATATTTATTTATTTGACGTAAGGCTTGTAGGTACTTAACATAAAATTAACTTTATATAGTCTTAATCAGTTTAAGCAGTACCTACAGTAATACAATGAAATCTAAATCCTTTTTTGTAGCAAAAATGTTTCTTTACAGACTTAAGATTAATTAAGAAATAGTTACAAATTTTTTTTTTTTTTTCGAAAATATCAACATCAGTATCGAAGTAATAATACTCTTTATTCTGTTATTTTTGAACAATAGAGTAGGAATAATACTAATTATTTGCTCAAAGCTAATATATGACGTATCATTAGTTTGTAGTTTGAATTTTCTGGCACTATTACGCCCAGATTTTAAGAAAGTTACTAGAATTTCCCCGTCATCTTTATCAACATATGTCTGACAAGTAGCGACATATTTGAAACAGATATTTGTTTTTTGAGTTGGTACTTTAATTAATAAAAATGTCCCAGGGGATATTAAATTTGGATGTAAAATTTCTGTGCCTTGGCCGTAAGATGTACCAGCTTTGTAAACACTATTGGACTGTTCCTCGCTCTGCTGACGAGCAGAAATTGCCATTAAATCTTCCTCGTCTGATGAAGATGAGTTATAAATAGTTTTATAACTGCTGTGTCCCTTTCGGAATGTCATCAGGTCTCCAAAATTATTTTTATCTGTGGGCTCTTCTGGTTTAGAAGACTCTGTCGAAGTTTTACAATGATCCATGGGTTCGAGTGAGTTCACATTTAAATGATTAGATAACATAGACAGTTTCAACTCCTTGTGGAAAAGTTCGTGTCGATAAATTTTTATTACAACTTCTGACCCTTTTTGCCAGGTAATTTTTGTGATATTCATGATACCTGGAATGGCATCCAAAGTTTTCGGAACGATGCTTTTTGCCCTAGTTATGTCAACATCAGGTATCACTTTTACTTTTTTTTTTATTTTTTTTTTTTTATTTTCATGGCCTTCTGTCTATCGACTATATGGCCAGCTTTATCATTTACATTAATTTAACATGTGATTCTTATCGTATAGCAAACATGTATTCATTTCTTAATTCACACTAAATTATACAATTATTCAATATTACACTAATACAGCGATAGCCCTGATAAGGGAATACGCGATTACATTTGTGCCAGCGATAATATGAAGCTGGATCTTATTTCACAATGGGTAATACAATTATTCAGTGAATAGTAATACATATTTAGAAAGTATATTGATACAATAATACAATGATGACAATTATATCGATAACAATAAAATCACATTTGGGGAGCAGTGATGTTTCCTTGCAGGGTAAGATTCACTGGGCTTTGGTATATCCGGTTAGCCTTGCACCTGATATAACTAAACTGATTAGTGAGAGTTCCTTGATGATTTACAATTTAATGTAATTTTTTAGGTCAGCTAAGATGCAGTTCCGACCGATTCCGTTGGTGGTATTGCAGGAAATGTGCTGAATTTGTAAGATCATAACTTGTATGTGATTGTTAATTTTGTTATGTTTGGTGTCTTTAGATACGGATGTCAGCCTCTCTTAGGTATGTGGCCAGGCGAACTTTACGTGATTCTTGAGTGAGGGGACAAAAGAAGGCGTAGCCCACACCATTAGTAGTTTTCGAGCCATCTGTGTATATTTGTACATGTTCTGGCCATGTTATGGACAAGAATTCCTCCATCTTGCTGTTTACGTTGTTACAGGTTGTTATCCAGTTAGGTAGGTGGTATATATTGGGCCTGTATCTCAAAATAGCTTACTGGTATGCGAAGATGGGTAGTGTAGTATCTTGAATTACTAGCGGGATTATATGTTTTATTTCAGTGAAACAGAGAGCCAGCAGCGGGGTTCTATGACCGAGGTTGTTATCTCTCCTCTTGATCGTTGTTATGTAGTCAGAAGCCTTCTGGATAACCGGGTGGTTCTTGATGGCGGCGCGCCTCATTAGAAATATGCTTGCCAGTAATTGTCGTCGTATTACCAATGGCATTTCTTTAGCCTCAACTAATAAGGCGTTTGTGGGGGTGGTATTCATCGCTCCGAGGCACAATCTGATAGCCCGGTAGTGCAATGTATCCAATTTACGCAGGTTGTACATTGGGGCATTTCCATAGCATAAACTGCCGTAATCCAGTAAGGGACGTATTAGCGTTCTGTACAAGATGAGTAAGACGGAAGGGTCAGCTCCCCACCATACCCGAGTTACCGCTCGTATTATATTTAAGCAGCGTTCGGCTTTAGCTAGAATGTGA
Source organism: Vandiemenella viatica (assembly GCA_031002005.1). Lineage (NCBI taxonomy): Eukaryota > Metazoa > Arthropoda > Insecta > Orthoptera > Morabidae > Vandiemenella > Vandiemenella viatica. The sequence continues at coordinate 308,340,480 of CM061921.1, read as the reverse complement.
TCAATATGTGCCTTCCATGTCAGTTTACTGTCCATCTGAAGTCCTAGATGTCTAGTCTCTGTTCTAACAGGGAAATTATAAGGACCCAGCTGTATCTGTGGACCTCAGTAAGTGTTCTTCTTCCGCGAGAATACCACAACCGATGACTTCGAAGATGAGATAGTTAAGCCCTTACCACGGGTCCATTCATAGAGTAACTTAGCAACGTCGTTTAATCTCCAGAAGTTTAGCCCCTGGGATGGAGATGATGTGTAAATACATACATCGTCAGCGAATTTTAACACCTTTATTGAGGGGCTGAATATACTCTCTAGGTCTGCTATATATATGGTAAATAATATTGGGCTGAGTATGGCTCCTTGCGGGATGCCCAGAGAAACCACACGTGGTCCATATAGGCTGTTGTCCTGCTGGCGTATGTATATGGTCCGGCAATAAAACAGGTTATAGATTCCGTTTAGATATACCTCCGGGAGGTGTAATGCTCTTAGCTTTTCAACTAGAATGGTAATGCTGACGTTATCATAGGCGCCGGTTATGTCTAGAAACAGGCACGTTAGGTAGCCTTTATTTAGGTAGGACTTTTCTATATCTAGAGTGAGAACACCGAGGTTGTCGTAGGTACTCCTTCCCTTTCTAAATCCAAACTGACAGTTTGGTAGCAGATTGTGGTGTTCGAGCCACCATTCTAGTCTACTCTTTATGATTTGCTCGAAGGTTTTGGCTGCGCTTGATGACAACGTTATTGGTCGATATGAGTTAGCGTTGTTACTGTCTTTGCCTACTTTTAACACTGGAATGATGATGAGGGTGGTCCAGTCGTCTGGGAACTCACTTTTTCTCCATATGCCGGTGAATATTTGAAGGAGAACGACCTTGGCTGAGTGCGGTAGGTGGAAAAGCATCGAATAGTGGATGTCATCTATTCCAGGTGCCGTGTTTCGTGTTGAGTTGAGGACCGATTCCAATTCTCTCAGTTGAAATGGTTCTTCTAAAGTAGTTTGGGGGAATTGATCCTGTTCCTTGGTCTGGTTTGGAGGTGTTAGTGGTCCAAAGGGGGCTGATGGAGGGGCCACCTTGCTCGCAAAATCTTCCAACCAAATGGTTGACAATTTAGTTCCCCCTGGCTTCTTTCTAAATCTATTGACCATATTCCAGACTTTTGTCAACGGAGTATTTTTATTTATGTTGTTGCAAAATTCCCTCCAGGAAGCTTTTTTCTTTAGCTTCAGAAATCGTTTAGTTTCGGCATCTGTTTTCTTATAATTTAGATAATTTTCCCAAGTAGAAATCTGTTTGTACGTAGTAAATGCTAGTTTTCGTTTGGCTACTGCTCGTGAGCATTCTGTGTCCCACCAGGGTATTGGGATTCTCTTTGTATTTGGTGATCGTTTTAACCTAGGGATCGACATTTCAGCTGCTTCATTTATGATGGCTAGGAACGTATTGTATTGCTGTCTGGGTGGTTTGTTGCCCTGGACTCGTGAGATATTGGAATCAATGTATTGGGCATATAGGATCCAGTTCGCCTTTTGAATGTTCCATTTTGTGGTTGTATATCGTTCCTGCCTCACATCCGACTGTTTGGTCGTTATTAGAATAGGCAGGTGGTCAGATCCCCACGACTGCTTCACGGTTTCCCATCGCAATTCTGTTGCGAGAGAGGGGGAGCAGAGGGTTAGATCGATTGCGGATACTCGGTGACCAGGTTTAGAGATTAAGGTGGGGGATCCGTCGTTAAGAACGAACAGGTTGAATTCGTCTATAATCTCAACTATGGCGTCCCCGAATATGTCAGACCACTCGCAACCCTACGACATGTGATGCGCATTGAAGTCCCCACATATTAAGTATGGCTCTTCTATTTGTTGTAGGAGCTGGCGCCATTCAGATGTATTAATTTTTGTTTTGGGGGGAGCATAGACCGAGACAATAGATACGTTCAAGTTTTGGATCCGTACTCTGGCTGCCACCACTTCGAAAGATTCAATATGAGTGAGGTCAATGTGGGTTATTGCGAAAGGGATGTCTGTTTGTATTAGAATAGCAACTCCCCCTTTGCCATCATCCCTGTCTTTGCGCACTATATGGTATCCTTTGATTGATAGCGGTGTGTTTGGTTTTAGCCAGGTTTCTGCTATAATAGCAATAGCAATCTTATTGGTAAGAAGTTCTCGCTGAAATTGTTCACTATTTGCTCTGAGTGAACGAGCGTTCCATTGTACTAGCTTAGTTTCCGCCATCTTGTTGGAAAATATTTGAGAGCATTCCTGATATTGCTGTAATATTCATTGGTGAATTAGCTTCTTGGAGCAGAATCACAATTAATTTAAGAATTTTTTCGAATAATGGTCCATTTTTAGTTTGGGTTATCTCGGTAGGTTGATTGAGAGAATTTGATTGTTGTGCTGCTGTGGGCTGTATGTTACGAATTGCTTGATCACCTTCCCAGAGCGTGAAGGTGGCTTGGGGGCTCTCCATGAAGCTAGTTGCGGTTGGATAGTGATGGTCACTAGTTATAATAGGAGACATAGGACCATTGTATGAATACAAGTATTGTTTTGTATTTAAAGATGGATTTTCTTTGGTGAATCGAGGATTTTTATACGACTTAGGGGCCCTAGTCCATGAGTACCTATTACTGGTGTTTGAATCCAAATTTTTCTGAAGCGAACTTGTTGATTCTGGCTGTGTACCGCTCCTACTCTCTGCCATATATTGATTGGCCACCATATTTCCACTACTGTGTAGCAAGGCAATCTCAGAAACATTACCAGTGTTTGCTATTGTGGGTGGTGGTCCACCGCTTAAGTCAGAAGGCGCCTGGGGACCTTCGGGTGTCATGTCCTGAAAAGGTAGCTGTGGTGTTATGAGTGGTTGATGCATCTGTAGCGGCGGGTGTTGAGGCTGAGCCTGAGTCCTGGTTGGCATTATCTGTTGAGATTGAGAGATAGTAGGCCAATAATACGGAAGTCGTGCTGCTAGAGGTGGATATTCCGTATAACTCGTTATTTGAGGTGGGGAGGAGGTCACCTGCGCATAGCCCCGGAAATGCTGCTCTGTATCAGGAGATACAGCATTTGATCTGAGTGCGGTTGCTTGTTTTGTTTCCCGGTTTTTAAGATACACAGGGCAATTTCTGTCCGTGGCATGATGTTGGCCGCGGCAAAGGGCGCAGAAGATCGATAATGGGTTGTCGCAGTTGACCAACAAGTGAGGCCCAGCACACCTGCTGCATCGTGGCTCGCGGGATCTGCACTGACCTTGTCGGTGGCCCAACCGTAAACAAGTCGTACATTGGATCACAGGCTGGACATACGGTTCCACCGCACATCGGGTTCCTAGTATCGTGACGTAGGTCGGTAGGTTTTGGGATCGAAATGATACGAAGCAAACAGGAATAGGTAATATGAGATCTTGGTTATTATGGCTCCTTTTGGTAAAGCGTTTGATGCGCACTACTGGGACAGGGGCAATTATTTCTTGAGCTAGTTCTTCCTCACTCAATGAGGTGTCAACGTTCCTAATTATTCCTTGTTTATGTATTAGAAAGTTCGGAATATAAGCTTCAAGGTTTTTGGTTTTGAAAATTTCTAATTGCACTATTGAATTAGCAGTACCAGCAGATCTTGTTTCAATTTTGAGACGATTTTTCCCTAAAGGTGAAATGTTGATTACGTCCGTTTTGAGTATGTCACTGTGTTGGAATATTAATTTACCGATGGCCATAGGATGTAGTTTCCCGACCTTCCTGTCTATGCTCTCTACAAAAATATGGTACGGGCCACTGTCTGTGGGGGAGTATCTATTATTTTTGCTTCTATACGTTGGCGCTATCGTGTCGGGGTGCGTTTTATTGATATTAGCTTGCTCTAAATTAGCGGCATTGGATAGATTAACCTCAGTGGACCTTGCTGTGTCGGTCATCTCTACTTCTTCCATCTGCTCTGATTGTGGAACTACACTGGGCTGCCCCGTTTCTGTTATCTGCACACATCTACGTTTTACAGGTGGGTTCGACTCACCACTGCTTGAAGGATTATCCTCTCTCCAAGCCGTGTGGTAAGTGGGTGCGCCTACTGGAGGATGCAGGGCCTGTGGCAGAACGCCTCCCGGGCCGGCTTCCATCTCTAGAGGCTGCTGCTGTAGAGGCTGTTGCTGTTGTTGCTGCTGATGAATCTGTTGATGAGGCTGATGCTGCTGCTGATGATAATGTAGCTGCTCTTGGTGCTGTTGCTGCTGAGGCTGTAGGCGGTGAAGCTGTTGTTGATGTTGTTGTTGTGAGACTTCTGCTTGAGGAAGTGGCATTTCACTCGTAATATGGTTCACTGGATGTGGGACGGGAATTTGGTTATTGATGTAGCACGTATCTAAGGCTGTCTTGACCGTCTGACCCGTGTCCGGCGGGTCATCCATCGTTTAGTAGGATCACGGAACCTTATATTGTAACCTAACTAAGTCACTTAGATAGGTCAAACAACGTATTACACTGTGGTATAAGCACTCTCGCGGAATCGCAGAATGCCAGGCACTTTTACTTGGATAGCAGAATCTGTAAACAAACTGGCAAAGTCTGAGGCTGTTTTGATGTCCTTTCCCATCAACACATGACTATCGGCAGTCCTTTTAAGATAACCACCTACGCCATCCATCGGTCCTTTTCCATGCCCAGGTTCACTGTAAGTCCAAGTAGCTTTTGTTATTTGTTTAAATTTATTAATCAATGTTTATAGCCAAAGGTTTATATTCGTACGGTTCCGGTATTGTGATGTAGGACCGTCAGAATAAATGTGGAGAGTGTCAACATCTTTGTTTTCTAAAATTGTTGTTAAGATCGGTATCATATGAGCCCACACTGCCTGGGCTTGGTGATCCAAATTTTCACTCACTGTAGCAAAAGATCTTGATTGCAAATCATTTTCAACGTTTCTTGAATAATATACGCCTGTATGAATAGATAACTGATTTTTTGCAAAATGTGTGGACTGAATTTCATTCACGTACTTAGTGGTATAGTTTTGTGAGAAGTCTATCTGCATCATAATCTCTTTTTCGGTTAAGTTTTCTTTCAACCTTTTCTTCAATTTGTTGTAACTGTAAATACATAGAGATGTCTTTTAATTACTGGAATGTCTTCAGCCAAAGCCATTTTTAATTCTTTGACTGTACTGGAAATAGTAACCTTTTTTGTGATCTTAAATGCCTGGTACTCACCTTTTACAGTTTTTTCTTCGTCAACGGACTTCCATTGAAAATATGTCAAAGAATCTGTATTATCACCAGGCTCCAGTGTCACATTTTTGCATTTCTCACACAAACCGTTCATACATTCATAAGAAGTTACATCGCAACTGTAGTCCTCAATCAACTGGTCTGTGCTCCCGTAATTAAGCTGTTGTAAGCTTTTCAACTTATTCAGTTTAAAGTCAAAGTTTTCATGTTTGACACACAAACAAGTTCCTCTATCTCTTAATTTTGGAGCTACCACCCAAAACGGTTTTGCTCTGAGTAGTGTTGCATAACTTAAATTAACTCCAGTTTCTTGGACGAATTTTGGTGTCAGTTCTTTTACTGTGAATGAAAGGATGCGCTTTTGTTTCTTAACACCATTTTTTTTACAAAATCTCTCTTAGCTGGGCACATCCTACTGACATCATCTCTTTCAAAGAAATCTATGATCTTTTGGCGAACTTCTGGCTTCAAAACTATCTCGCGAACTCGAGCATCTGACTTCAAAATGGATTTGTTATTTCTCTCCTTTGGTAAGAACTTCTTAGCCATATGGAGCAGTCTGTACTTCCTTATGATTTTTCCACTAATACATTTTTGAAAGAATTCTCTCTCTCTGGAATTTTTTCGTAAAGTATCAGACTTTAATTGTAATTGTGTTGACAATACTTCGCCAAACAATAGGTTTTTGCGTACTTCAAGAGGAACGTGAACGTCTTTTATTAAAGAATCAACTTTGCTGTTAGGAGTTATAGGTACAGGTTCACTTTTTTCGTTCCGTCTTTGTATTTTTTTCTTTAAAGTCTCTATTTTACGTTTCATTTGAACTATAGTTTGTTCCTGTTTTTTTTTTATAGTACAGTATGCCTTGGATCTATCTTTGCGTACTATTTTTCTTCCTACGTGACTTCTCACTGAAGGTATTTCGGCTGAATCATCATCTGAATGTGGTGGCGTATTGATCACTATATTTCCTAATGCCTTTTTCTTTTCCCTATAATTTTTTGATGCTTTATTCCAACTTTTTCTCTGCTTTCGTTTCTCCCGCTCTGTCATCTTAGCTAAAAATAATTCCTTTTTCTGGCATTAGCTTTTTTCTCTTTGGCGCAAATAAGCCGAGCCATCCTTTTTAAGCTGCTTTTTGTGTCTTTTTTTTGTTTTCCTCAGTCTCGTGAGACGCCATATGCTATGAAAAAATAACAAATATTAAAAACCTTGTAAACACAACACAAACAGTAAATTTACGGATAAATTATAATAGCTGATATCACCTCGGGAACGAAATAGTCATTTCGAAAATGTCATAATCATTTCGAGAACGTGTAATCATGTCCGGAAACGTTCCCAAAATGACCGTTCACGGAATGACGTTTTCTAATAAAAGCGCGCTATTCGTTTAACGGCAGCCATTTTATCTGCGGTCTGACACTGTTAGCGTAATATGTAGGGGGTTATGTTTTTAACATTGTTCTCTAAAAGATATTTTTTCGATATTCGAAACTGGAAAACGCATTCCCGGGATGATGATCTACTGATGTACGCACTGTAAATAACTAACTAAAAGGTACTTACCTCTTAATTTTAATTAATTTGATGGAAGACACTTATCACACCAGCAACAATACTTTCTCGTAACACTACTGCGCCCTAGCGCCTAAAGGCTGCATTCATTATTAACAACTTTCGGCCAGTCACAGCTGCGTTCACTGAAATGATGCTTACGTCGCCGGACAAAATATTTTAGCATATTTCTCTATAAAATAAATTTACTTTTGTATTATATTTACAAGATTTAGAAATTAGATAAAAAAATTTCCGCTAATAAGAAATTAAAACTATTCCATGTTGTTTGTTTTATGGAAATTATCGGTGTTTGTTTCCAAAGATCGTACTTTGGGACGCGTTCCCGAAATGATTTTCGATACATATATTATGAAATAATAATAAATCTTATTAATTTTTTAGGTATATTATATAATGTACAGTTAAAAAGAATAACATTTAGCAATTATTAATGGAAATTTTATAAAAATAAAAATGATATTAGTAATTTATTTGCTGGCGAAGCAAATTTTCCACCTTGGTGATTTTGAGCCATATATTCTGAATGCAGCTTATTAACATTCTAAATTTGTAGATTATTTATTTTAGAAGGAAAATTGTTCGTTAAGTAAGGACAAATTTTGTAGGGGATCGTGGTGGGGACCCGTCAAGCTTGAGGGCCCCCCCCCCCCATGCGACTGTGGTTATTGTGGTAGCCTTAAACCGGCCCTGGATTCACACCTAGACTGGAAGCAGTAATTGCAGCTGAGGGGTGTTATATCAAATAAATCCATTGTTGACAGGTCACAAAATTTACATGCAAAAGAATTTTTTTAATTAAAATTTTCTGACTAATAAAATTTTATGTAACAAGAACATCTAATTTTTCCAGATTATCAAAAGGGCACGCGGATGACTACAGGTACCTCACCAAATGATAGTCCAGAAGTATGCTGAAGTGAAGCACAGACAAATGGAATGGCCTTGAATCTAAATACGGGAAGAGACAATGTTTGAAACGAATTATTTTGATTCCAGTCATTTGTATAGGAGATGGTTTTCAATGGAATTTTTCCCTGAGCATCTTTGCATACAAGGTACAAAGAAAACAACTGGTTTCCTTAAAGGGAAAGTTTTTAAAGAACCAGATGAATGCTGTGACTAAGGATTGCAACCCCGCAGTGTTTTCAATCCTGCGGGATTTTGGCGGAATTTTCACAAATCCCGTGGGATCCAGCAGGATTGGCACCAACAGTTTTTTTAATGCATATATTTGAAACATAGTTATTTAAAGCATTAATAAATTAAACTATAAATGTCTGATAATTAAATTAATAAATCAATTTTAATGTTAAAAATTAACACTTAACAATATTATAATTGGCAAAATGGCATTAAAATTTTTTAGCATGTCTTAAGTATAGTTCGAGGTATTACATTTTCGTTTTTAAATCTAAACCAATTTTTAAATAAATAACCAAAAATCAAAAATATCCAGCAAAAATATACAATAGATCAAATCAGTTTGAAAACATGGCATGCATAACAGCTAAGTCGCCAGGTTTTTTTTTATGACCGAGAGAAAGCATTCTATTTCACAAAGTGAATATACTCTGTAAAAGTGTAGAGCTTGCCCCACAACAAGATCTCATAACTATTTGTCACTGCACAACCACGAGACTTGGCCTATTTTCACAAAAATTGTTTTTCTGGGATTCATTATTATGTCTCCCTATTTCTTGATTGATCTTATAGTTGATTCATTGTTATTAAAAGAAACTACTCACCAATACCTAAACTGTCAAGTATTTCAATTTTACTGTCAGTGGCGCAAGGGATTTTTCAAAGTGGAAGTTATTTTTTTTTAGTAAGAAAGGAGACTATCGCAGAACAAGATTGCAGTTAAGCCCTCACGGATGTATCGCCCGATTTTGTTGTAAAAACACAATATTTCACACGTGAGGAAGACAGCGGAAGCAGCCGTCGAAGGATGGCGTTTTAACAACACAATTCGACAATACAATTTTTTTTGCATTTAGTAGAAATAATAACAAGGAGTTGAAAGGAAGCATGCTATTCACTCAAAATTAATGTATTTGGGCATTGACTAAATCATCCCAAGACTGATTAATCGAAAGCCAGAGAGGCACATGTAAGCAGGCTGCATTCGTCGAAGAACAATGAGGTGGCGGTCAAGACAACAATAAGCCAAAGGATATACAATTGCCTTTTGATAGCTGCTAAATAAATAGGTATGCGATTGTTAAAATTACGATAACATTAGTTTTGTATCAACGAATAATCAAATTTTCAGCCGCAAATACAGGAAGTTGTCACAATTACTTTATCTGCAAATACATAAAATGGGAATAATGAAACAGTGAATAAAAAGCTTTAACTGTGTAGTTCAGATGACGTATGTGACGCATAAAAAATACTTATTATATAATTAGAAAATTTTACTAAATATGCAACATAAATTATAGAAATGCATACTCAAAAGAAACGTAAGTTTAAATGAATAGATAAAATTGGATCTATTTACTTACGAATGACAAAGGTTAACAAAAGCAAACGTTCGTTCACACGAGTTAAATTCCAGCTACAAAGGTACAGGCAAACAGTGGAATAACTAGACCGGGTGAGGCCGGAAAACAACGATGGGGCAGCGAGTCATGTGGACTGACAATCGTTTTCACTGCATTTTGCGGATTGTGGATCCGCTTAATTTTGTGCGGGATCCACCAGACTGTCTAATGATGTGGGATCCTGTGGGATTGCTGATCCCACTTTGCTGGATTGCAATCCCCAGCTGTGACAACAGAGTAACATCCTGAGTAAATCAGTTATATATTAACTGTGCTAATTTTTGTATTACTTCCCATGTGACTAATGAATGAGTATCTTTTTTTGTTTCCTCCTTCCTGACCACCTCCCCCCTTTTTCTGAGATTCTGTGGGAAGCCCATTAATAATAATTAGCAACTGGGTGATATACATATCTGGGTAATCTGGCTCCATGCCATAAATTCAACCTTGTATCTTGACACACAGCAGAGCCATTATAATTCAAATGGAATACAAACAATTATAATAAGGAAAGAATTTTAGATTTTTGTAAAATATACCTCAAATTTTTTCTTCACATCTGATTTTGGCAACTTCACATTAAGTTGTTTCAGAAGTTTCAGACATTCTTCAAAGGTTAAACTGCCATTGTTGTCCACATCAGCTTCTTGAAATTGTTGTACTAACCACCTGCAAATATTTCATCGATATTTAGAAGATAATTCAGTTACCTTAGAAGGTCATATAATCAATTTTTCAGGACAATTAAGTAATATGAGGCCTCCCAAAAATATGTCAACAAAGTATACACTAACAAAATTAGAGCTACTTTGACTACAATGATCAAATGGTGCTTTATTTCAGTCTGTAGTTGACATTGATCTGTACAGATGTTTCACTTGACTCCTCTCTAGCAAACATTCATGGAACATGTTACATATAAAAGTTATTTGTCAGTCACTGTTTTACATACCAACAAAATGTTTGGTAGGCTAGCGTCAACGCAAGTTACCATAACCTTTTCAATTAAAATACAAATTGTAATGGTACATATACAATCCCACAGTTAAGTCATAAATAATAGGATAATAATAATTTCTTTATTTTATAAGTCAACAATAGAACATAGTATTTATGTGTAGTAAAATAATGGTGTGTTAGTGCATGATTCACGGCGCGGGTGGTGAAGGATGAGAGTAGAGAGATGATAGGAAATTTTCCCTTTGGTAAGTGTGGGGCGGTTTTGGTGAGCGTGCTTGAAGGCTGACATGTTGGAGCCAGTCCTAATGGGGTTTTCAACGGCCAGGTAAGGTGGCTAAGCTGCTCAAGGACACTTGAGTCTGCACACCAATCTCCCCGACACGAGATCTGTGAGCCAATGGGAAAATCCCAAATAATGTTGAGATATAGGAGAGACGGCCAGGAGCAGGCATTCTGATTTGAGTTCCTATGCAGATAGGAAGTCAGTGTGATACTAGGTGAATAATTTGTTGGCCCTTGTTACATGGCCCGATAAATCATATGTGTATACAACTTGTTGGAGTTCGCACATGCGCATTGATTGGAATGAGATGTTGGATGAGGTGGAGCACGTGAATGAAAGATAAGATCTAGAGCAGGTACCAATGCAAGGCTCCAGCCACTTTGTTCCAGCAAATGGTAAAGCCGCAGCAAACACATTAAATAGTTACGACACGTCCACCTTGTAATTACTGCATCAGATATTTGGGACCATAACATACCCATTAAGAGAATTAATGCCCAATGATTGCTGAAGTAATGACTATCTATCATGTTTCATAATCGTAGCAACAATAAGAAGTAATATTGTTTGAAGAATTTGTGTGGATATTTGTATTTATAATGCCAGGATGAATGAATAAATTTCAGAATATATTTAATTTTAATGGTTGTAAATTCTATTTTCCCGCTTTGATAAAATTAAGGAAAGATAATAGCTTTTCTGATTTATTTTGTTTTGAATACTTTCAATATAAGATTAAATGAAGTTTAATGATTGAGTTTTCTTTGGAATCTTTCTTGTTTAAATATCTTCCAATTCATTAATAATATAAATAATCATAATATAAAAAAGATATTTATTACAAGAATTTAATAAACAAGTTAGACGACTGTTACAATATCAAGGAAAAGGATTTAAAAGAACATTCTTTTTTGGCATTGTATATTAATGGTTACATTTTGTATAAAGATTTCAAACTAGCACCATGTATGCATCATTTTTTTAATATAAATTATCATCAATATATCATCTTAAATCAAGAAACCTGCATGGTTTAAAATTTAGAGAAATAAAGTAAATTCATGTGGTCATAATGACCTGGTGACAGGGTTTCTTTTCGGCCACACAATTCACCTTTATCATAGCCACTTACCCTAACCTGATAATCATATCGGGAATAGGAGGCCTATAGTTTAACATGGAACCCAAACTGCGGAAGCTTTTGGCATACTTCACAATACACAGCAAGCTGTGCCAGGAGTGAATGTCAGGTTAAGGGCCTATGAGAATCCCCTCCGAAAAAAGGACTTGAACCACGGACCTTTAGATCTCCAGTCAGACGCCTTAACCACTGGGCCACCAGGAAACTATTTAAAGGAATAAGTCATAGTGAACATGAAGCATGGAATCAAGTAAAAGACTACTAATTAATAACATGTGAGACATACGACTGTGGAAGTAAAACTCAGTAGTTGCTTGGTTAGGCATTACAGTTTCAAAAAAAGGAAAGTTGTCAATACTCCAAGAAATGAACTGGGTAAGGGATGGATAACAAAGGGTATTTGAGTATCTTGTAAAACAAAATAGGACCTGTTCTTAAAAGTAAGAGAATCAGATAACTATACACTAAAAGCTCATTATAAACTTTATTCCAAAATACTAAGAAATGTAATAAGAAAGGCCAAGAACAGGTATATATCAGAGAAAATAGAGAATTCAGGCAATAAGATGAAAACTATATGGAATATAATAAAAGCTGAAACAGTAAAATCTGTAAATCACTCTAAAGACATAAAAATAGAACAAAATGGATCTGTTCATAGTGAAGTAGGGGAAGTTTGTGAAATATTTAACAAACATTTTACTTCAGTTGTAGAGAAATTAGGCATAGAAATGCAATCCCCACATTGTGCCCTAAGGCTTCTTAAGGCTGCTTTTTTCAAATAGATTGGTGGAAATGTAATTGCCACCAGTAACAGTTTCAGAAATAAAAAAACTCATGAAACAATTAAAACCTAAAAATTCTTCCAGCTATGACAATATTTCAAGCAAATTACTGAAATGATGTTCAGATTGTATCACTCGTGTACTTGCCCACATTTGTAATGAATCCTTAATGCAAGGTGTGTTTCCAAATAGACTAAAATATGCAGTTGTAAAACCGTTGTTTAAAATAGTAGAAGCAACATGTATAGATAACTATCATCTCATTTCATAACATTCAGGATTCTCAAAGATTTTTGAAAAAAGTCATAAACTGTAGTGTAATAAAACATGTTACACAAAATAATATCCTCATTAAATCACAATTTGGGTTCCAAAAAGGATCGTCTATAGAAATGATTATATATTCATTTTTAAATAACACATTTGAGAAACTGAATAATAAAATGAGCCCTGTAGGAATATTTTGTGATCTTGCACAAGCATTTGACTGTGTAAATCATTAATTACTTTTGAAGAAAATGGAATATTATGGTATTTATGAAACCACAAGTAAATGGTTTAAATCATACATGGAAAGTCGATTGCAAAAAGTTTCGATTTTTTATTCTAAAATAAGTAAAGATGCTACATCTGACTGGGAGAAAATAAAACATGGAATTCCACAAGGTTCTGTCCTAGGACCACTCCTCTTTTTGTTGTACATCAATGACCTTCCTGGTAACTTATCTGACAAAGTTAAGAGAGTTTTATTTGCAGATGACACTAACCTGACTGTGAGAAAAACACCAAACAGCAATCTAGAATTTAATGTAAGTGAAGTACTTAGTGAAGTGGCAAATTGGTTTAAGGCAATTTCATTGAAATTAAATTTTGAAAAAACACATTATATTAGGTTTAAAACAAAAAATTATGCTCTGCCGGATTAAAAAGTAAACTATAGAAATAACACAATCTTAGAGACAAAGAGTATAAAAATCCTTGGTATTCAAATAGATGAGAAACTCTGTTGGCACGAACATATCACTACTGGACAAGTTAAGTAGTGCCACCTTTGCAATATGAACACTTTCTCTAACAGCAGATCTAGAATCAACGAAACAGGTGTATGCCTCATATTTCCATTCAGTGATGTCATATGGCATAATTTTTTGGGGAAACTCTTCACAAAGTAAAGTTTTTATAGCACAGAAAAGAACTATTAGGATGTTGTGTAGGGTAAAACCAAGAACTTCTTGCAGACAATTTTTTAAAAAACTCAATATTCTTACAATGAATTCTTAGTATAGATATTCTCTCATGTGCTTTGTCATAGATCATTTTAACTTGTTTACTTCTTATTCACAGGTACACAATTTCAATACAAGAAACAGAAATAATTTGCACAAAACACAAAACATCTCTGTCATTAGTACAAAGAGGAGTTAATTATTCTGGTATACAGCTGTTTAATAAACTTGAAAAGAGTATAAAACAGTTTGCAGATAATAAAGATACTTTTAAAGAAAAACTTAGAGATTATCTTATTGGCAACTCCTTCTACTCCATTCAAGAATTTGAACAAATTAATTAATTCTATTCTATATGACTTTTGCAAAATTCAGTTGTAAATTAATGTTTATTGTTACTCTCCTTATTTGCCTTTGGAACGTATAATTGTTTTTACTATGATTATGACTCATATTGTGTGTGTATGTGTATTAACCATGACATGTTTCACATCCCAGATGTCCTTCCTCAGCAGGGATCCATGAAACAAGATTGATAAATAAATAAATAAATAGAAATGTCATATTGGTCATCACAATTCCTGAAACCTTGCACCTAATATTCACAGCACCCACTGTGATAGTGATTCTTTTACTAGTTTTTTATCTGGAACACAGTTTATTTTCACCTGTATTTTAACACAATAATTAAAAATTTCAATTGTTAAATGCAGTAAATACTTTTATATTCATATGAGGAAGAAATAGAATGTATTATTCCATATGGTAAGAGTTTATATAATTTTTTACTTAACCAAAATGACAGAGCTGCAAAGGTCGTTTCAGTGTCAAAACATCCAAATGCAACAATTATGATATCTATTTTTAAAAAGGGATGTTCATGCATCTTAGATGAGACAGAATATAGTTGTCAACTAGCAGAAATTAAATTTTTACATCATTTGGCACCCTGTGAACCACTTCAGACCTATTTCCAAATATTTACAATCCTTACAATTTACTACATATGTGTGTTAGAAAAGAGAAGTGATAAATCGTGAATTTGTAAAATTATTCCATAAATATGTGGTGCTTTCATTTATAATGGGACTGTCAACAAATTGTACTAAAAGGGGTACATCACATGAATTGTTGATTGAAAGAGTGTAATTGGGAATACTGTATAAGCCACACTGTCTATAATAAGATTCTTCACTGTATGAAAATGTTTAATTTGGTAAATACACAGTAGATATTTTCCAATTTCTTTTACATTTTTTCTTATGAAATAAGAACATATGTGACATATATAATAATGATATTAAAATACCTGCCAGTATGGCTTGGTTCATTGAGGTGCCACACAATGGATTTGGAAAGTACAACGGGACTATGAATGAACCAAAGTCATATGTACTGGCTGTCCTGATTCCAGTTTTTAGGCAGTTTCCCCACAATGATGGGACGGTATCCATTTCCGCCTGATAAACTACACATTCCACAATCAAAAATTACATTTATCATACAGAACACACAAAGTTTCACATTTTACAGACAGATGGAGGCACAGACTTCCCTCTATTAGCTAAGTACAACGGGCCTAACAGGCCTGATCAGATCCCAGCAGGAACCAAGTTCCTTCCCCCTATCCCCCCGTCTCATGATTCACACTGGTCACCTTTGCAAACAGGTGGTTAGTGTGCTCGTGGTGTTTGATAGCTGAATAAGAGAGAAAAAATAATAATATTAAAATAATTCGTGATTGTATAACAGAAAATTTTATAAAAATTTCATGATCATCACTGTTTACTAAAATTATTTTTAGATAAATCTGTAATTTATTCATTGTTACAAAACTGAATCACTTGTCAACTCTTGAAGATAACTGAGAACAGTTTAAACCACTCTTCTATTGATCATAAAACATTTTTCTCATTACCCTTATAGTGTCATCAAAGTAACAAGCTAACTTCATTATATGACTATGAACAAACCTGCATATTATTCCACTATAACTGTATATGAATATGGCATGTCCTTCAAAATAATGATGACAAACCACATTAAATAGGAAAGGAAACTTTTGGGCAGATCATTTTTACATACATGAAGCCACATTTTTAATATGAATTTGATACTTTCTGTGCATGTTATCAGCACACCTTGTTTTAACAGACATGCATAAAATCTATAAGAAACTATTCTGGGCCATTAGAGAACATTTTAGAAATTAAGTTACACCTTCAATTCAGATAACAATACCATTATTCCCATGAATTTTATCAGGGCCTGCGCTAGGAATTTCGGGCCCGGGGTAAAATGGGCGATCTTTTTTTTTAGCTCTACAAAATGGCCAGGTGACAATGGGCATATTCTTGGCTTCATGGCCTGAGGGCCACCATAGTTTCGACCCGCTTACCCCCCCCCCCCTAACGCCGGCCCTGAATCTGATGTTCAAGGACTGTAATTTTTCAACCTCCATGGTATCATCCAATTCTTACAAAAAATCCCATCCAATCCCTGCAAAAGTCATTAAACCCAACACTCAATATTCTACTAGAAATGCATTATAAATGTACTTTTCAATTATCTATATTTGTGACATATGTATTTACTTCCTACACGAATGGAAACATCCACTTCCCAGATTGTTTCACAAAAGTGAATCCTTGCATCTTACTTTAAGCCTTAAACTAATATCTTACACTGTGACGTACCAAGTGTAATGGTTAACACCCTAAGCCCATGAAACAATCACTATTTTCTCCACTTCACAATTAACACAAGAAGAGATCAATCTGCATGTGTGGCGAGTTAAAACCGTGTTAATAATGTTATATTGTCTCATGTGTATTCTCATCACTAGCGTTCGGATCTTTAGGACAAGTCATATTTTTTTTTTCCTACCTTCTTTTTGAGCTGCAAAGTTGAATTAAACACTGATTGAACGTTTCTTATTGTATTTAGATGTATTTTATATAGCATATAAATGCATATTTAGGCCATTTTTTTAGTTCTGGTCAAATTAGAATAATATTTATGGTCATATTGTCATATTTTGAGGAAAAATTTGGGAATTTTTTAATACCAGGAATTCACTATATATAGATGAGAAGAAATTTTAACTTTTGAAAATGATCCTCATTCAGTGTTAAATCTGCAGTGGATCAGCAAGTATTGACATACAAAAAAACAAAATTTGCTGAAAGTGCGAAGATACAGATTTAAATTAGGGAATTTGGAGAGGAGTATTTTAATACAGATGAAAGTTCTTTCCTGTTAATTATGTGAAATTAAAGCGACTTCAACAAAATGATTTAAAATTCAACTTCCCACTGGTGCAGTCAGTGCACGGGAGCATATCATGTGGTCTACATGAAAGCGATACTACTGGAAAAAATAAATGATGTGTAATTGAGTATGTTTTCATGTATATTAAATTTAAATGTTTGGTCAAATTTTGTTATTTTTAGGTAATATTTACTCGTTTTTAAGGTCACATATTCCTGCATATTTCTCTATTTTTTTTTGGTCCTAAAGATCCGAACCATACTCATCACCTTGTTTACCTTTGTTTACTTTCTCCCTGTCCAAAATCTTCACTTCAGTGTGCAGTTCTGTTGTCCTTCTGCAGTTATTTGAAAGATTGTATTAGGCACAGCAAAAAATTCTTAGACAACAGAATTTGAATTATATTTCCCGACCAGTAGAGTGCTGTACTACATTGTATTGACAGTTGAAACAGACAAGAAAAGAGAATTCTCCCAAAAATTTAATACTATGCTAATGTGGGTATCAGTGTGTGTCTTTGGCTGAGTAAAGCCACATACACCCGTGAAGTAAAAATAAAAGAATCTGCCACAATTTACATAAATATGACTCATGAAAAACTCGTTACTTCTATCTAAATCAGTAATACATATTTTACATTGTGAGTCACTCAGAATGGATGATGCATAGCTGCTGACAGAGTACAAAATACTAAAAACCTGTTGATAATCAATAACACTGACCTAAACAAAACTGTAATACATTATACCATACAGACAGTTGATACAAACAATGGTTGTTATTCTTGTTTATTCTATATTTAGATGCCATAAGATGAATGTATGTATGTATGTATGTTTGTTTGTTTGTTTGTTTGTTTGTTGGTTTGTTTGTTCTTCATACAAATCCACAGTTTTCATCCGAACTCGATGAAAAATACTGTCTACATTTGGTTGAAAAATTATCTGCATAAATAATACATGTTGTCTTATAATTTCAAAATATTACTGAACGGCGATAGACAGACACATTGGATATGCAGGTATCTGTACTGTATTTCCGTGTAGCGGTCAGGTAGCTCAGGGGTTAAAGTGCTTGGTTACTAATGTTTGGGTCGTGGTCTCCGGTTCAAATCTTAATGGAGGCTAAGATTTTTAAAAGTCACGCTTGGGCCGTCGGTTATTCGGACTGAATGTTAAATTGTAGATATCACAAAGTTAGGGGAGCAATGCGAGGCAAATCATAGGTAGTCTTGCAATGTTGTAGGTGTACACGTTTTTAAGTTATATTGATCCCTCAGGGTTGATGCGCAGTCAGTGTGTGTGTGATACACAGTAATAACACTATAAATGCGGAAGTAAGTCTCTGTCTTTCGTTACGTTTTGACAACTAAATGCCGATACCGATATTGATGGAATTTGAACAAGAAAATCTGTAGAGAGGGCTCAGGACATTTTTTTTCAGTACGATTAACAGTTATAGTCACGAAATTTTGAGAACTTATCGAATGGTGACAGAGACGGATGTGTGTTAGTCTGTAATGTTACGTCGGTTGCTCAAGCTTTGCTTCTAGCGCATTATGTTAGTGTATAATTTGTTCATAAATTTCGTTTAGAGAAAAAACGTATTATTTAGTATAGATGTCGATTTTCTCCATCCTTTTACTTGCGTCTGCTTAAATGTTTCTGGCACCAGTTTATTTTGCCTTCTTTTCTTCATGCCTTGCTGGCGTAAACTGGCATAAGTTGTAGCTCTAGCAGAGCATGAGCAGCTAATGTTATTAGAACCCAAGGATCGGATGATCATGTTGTAGAAAGAAGAAGAAAAGTCCAAGAAGTAACATGTGTAGACAACTATCGTCCCATTTCATTACTTTCAACATTCTCAAAGGTTTTTGAAAATGTCATGTATAGAAGAGTAATAAAACATGTTACACACTATAATATCCTCACTAATTCACAATTTGGGTTCAAAAAAGGATCATCAATAGAAATGGCTATATATTCATTTTTAAATAACACATTTGAGGAACTGAATAATAAAATGAATCCTGTAGGAATATTTTGTGATCTTGCAAAAGCATTTGACTGTGTAAATCATGAATTACTTTTGAAAAAAATGGAATACTATGGTATTTTTGGGACCGCAGGTAAATGGTTTAAATCATACATTGAAAGCCGAATGCAAAAAGTTTCAATTTTTTATTCTAAAATAAGTAAAGATGCTTCATCAGACTGGGAGAAAATAAAACATGGAATTCCACAAGGCTCTGTCTTAGGTCCCCTCCTCTTTCTGTTATACATCAATGACCTTCCTGGAAATTTATCCGACAAAGTTAAGAGTGTTTTATTTGCAGATGACACTAACCTGACTGTGCGTAAAACACCAAACAATACTATAAAATTTAATGTAAATGAAGTACTTAGAGTAGTAGCAAATTGGTTTAAGGCAAATTCATTAAAATTAAATTTTGAAAAAACACATTATATTAGGTTTAAAACAAAAAACTATGCACAGCCAGATATATGTATAAACTATAAAAACAACACAATCTTAGAAACAGAGAGTATAAAATTTCTTGGTATTAAAATAGATCAGAAACTCTGTTGGCATGATCATATCACTACACTACTGGCAAAGTTAAGTAGTGCCACCTTCGCAATACGAACACTTTCTCTAACAGCAGATCTAGAATTAATGAAACAGGTGTACTCCTCATATTTTCATTCAGTAATGTCATATGGCATAATTTTTTGGGGAAACTCTTCACAAAGTAAAAAAGTTTTCATAGCACAGAAAAGAGCTATTAGGTTTCTGTGTAGGGTAAAAACAAGAACTTCTTGCAGACAACTCTTTAAGAAACTCAATATTCTTACAATGTATTCTCAGTATATATATTCTCTCATGAGCTTTGTCATAGAAAATTTTAACCTGTTTACACCTAATTCACAGGTACACAGTTTCAATACAAGAAACAGAAATAACTTGCATAAAACACAAACATCTCTGTCATTAGTACAAAGAGGAGTTAATTATTCTGGGATACATCTGTTTGATAAACTACCTAATCATATAAAACAGCTTTCAGATAATAAAAATGTATTCAAACAAAAACTTAGAGATTATCTTATTGGCAACTCCTTCTACTCCATTCAAGAATTTGAAGAAAATAATTAATTGTACTCATTATGACGTTTGCAAAACTCACTTGCAAAAATGTATGTTTATTATTATTTCTTGTATTTGTAAAATATGTATATATATATATTTACTATGATATGACTCATATTATGTGTATATGTATCAACAATGACATGTTTCACATCCCAGAGGTACTTCCTCAGCAGGGATCCATGGAACAAGATTGATAAATAAATAAAAAATAAAGCTGCCCTTAGTTAACAGCCCCCTCCCCTTTCCCCCAACATCCCCTCACATTCATTTGTTTTTCTGCTTTTAAATATGTTGGAAATTGATTCTCTTCAAGAGACAGTTTCGATGGTAGAATGATATAGTGATGGCTTTCCGGTCATATTATGGTGACTCGGTGTTTTTTGGGACCAGTACTTCACTACCAACAACTTTCTATACTAAATTCTAGCAAAGAAATTCTGAATCTACACATACGAAGTTGCGAGTACCAGCTAGTTAGTTTATATTGAAAAGTGAGCTGACAGAAAAAGTAATTTATTTCTTAAAGAAATGAAAGTATTAACAGGCACTAACCTTTCAAACCTCTGTTCCTGATGGAGTCCTCTAATAACAGTGATGATATGGCGAAGACCATGCACCCATGTATTAGCTGTTTCAGGATTCTGAGCTACGAGATCCAGACTCTTCTTATTTTTTCCATAAATTATGGAAAAACAACAATTTTCATCTATGAATGGGAATTTTCTGGTATTTGCTTTTCCAAACTTCTCTTCAACTTTTTTGGCTACCTTATTGAAAGTATCTGTTTTCCATCCATTTCTTACATCTTGTATGGCATCCACTTCAACTAAAATAGATAAATCATGAAATCAGTCAAGAATAGTTTAAAATAATGTGTTCACAGATAAAGTGAATCTTTTATGAGCATGTATGTACTATAACAGTTTGAAAAATAATATTATATATATATATATATATATATATATATATATATATATATATATATACACACACACACACATGAAAACAACAAAACTTACTGTCTGTGGGAGCACTAACACACAGTGCTTTACGGGAAACTTCATAACATACTGTTCCATTAGTAGTATCCAACATATACTTTCGGCGGTACCACTTTGAATATGAACGGACTTTCCAAAGAACTGTCCCATTTTTTAAAACATTTAGGATCTCCTCAATTGATTTACTGTGTTTATCAACAGCCTCTGGAAAAAAAATTATTAAATTAGTCCATTAGTATCACTGGGCTCAAATCCTGGGCCCCAATTATAGTTTTTAGGCAGTTTTCCACAATTAAGTAGGCAAATGCTAGGATGGTCCACATCTCCACCTCATAAACTACACATTTCACACACAAATATACACTTATCACACAGAGCACAAGTTACATCTTTTACATACAATGGAAACACATCTGCTCCTCCACTAAAACTATTACAGGCCCAACAAGCTGGTAGTAAATCGAACCTTGCCTTAAAAATAAGAACAACTTCGGAACAGGATGTGCCATACGACTCGAGAAAGTGGAAATGTTCAAAGGATAATGAATGAACAAGTATCACTGAAACCATATTTTCTTTAGGTATATTCATAACCATAATTAACAACTATATTAAATGAATAAAATAAGCTCCAAAGCTATCATTTTCTTATCCATTTATCAGCTATCAATGACTAAATTCTTAGATTTAAACATACACTGGTGGAAATTAAAAGTGCAACACCCAGACAGGAATGGTGGGATTTTAGGAAACTTTCTTTGTATATGCAGGGTTATACCCAGAAGAAATGATAACAAATTTAAATGGATCAGGCTAAGTTAATTACCTTTAGATACAGTTACCAGTAAGAAGTGCGCCCAACCTGAGCACCTATACATTCTTGGATCTTTGCTGGCATTGAATCAATAAGTGTTCGGATGTCTTCTGGGGGTATATTTCTCTACACCTGCAAGTCTTGCGCAGTCAGCTGTTGCACAGTTTGTGATGGGTGACCTTGTGATCTAATGTGTCTACCCCTGGCATTCCAGACATCTTCCATTGGTGACAAATCTGGGAACCATGCGAACCACATTGTGGTTGTAACCCCTTGAAAAGCTTGCGTTATGTTGGCCACGCTATGAGGACGGGCATTGTCCTGTTGAAATATTCAATTTAGATGCTGAACATGATGGATATCAGAATAGGGTGCAATACCCCATCCACATAGTAGTGGGCTGTCATTGTGCCATCATCAACACCTAACTAAAAGTGTTGAAATTGATTGCCACCAACCCGTGAAAACAGTGGCTGGAGCTGTGTGACTTCTGAAATCACAGTAGGGTGGGCCCTTTCTCCAATATGCCTGCATAGATGTTTCAATTATTACTTTGCCACAGTCAGAATTGAGACTCATCTCTGAACACAAATGTAGGTCATTTATGTGTCAATTTGCGTTTTGCATTAACCAGGTAAGAAGATGTTTGCAAATGAAATCAGGTTAATGGAACACATTTCATAGGGGTCAGAGAGTTAACCCAGCTTCAAGAAATTGATTTACAATCATTTAGGGGGTGGCTCTCTCTGCAACCTATGCTTGGATCTGACCTACAGTCACCTGTCTGCCAGCAAGAGGCACTCACACAATTTGATGATCTTCACCTGCTGTTGTCCTTCTGTATGGACCTGTGCCTGCTCTGCAAGTACTAGAGTCTTCTTTCATCCACCGTCTTACAAGGCTCTATACGGACATTGCACTACGGCCTTTGGGAGATTTCACAATATGATGCACCCATTTGAAACATGCCAATTCTCTTACAGTTATACATTTGGGCGTAGAGGGTCATCACCATTTGCTTTGGCATATTTGATCAACAAGAACTTGTGGATAAAAAAGTGTCATGTTATATCACAATGTTCGTCAATTTTGCATAATAAGTTGCCCTGTAATTCTCATAACATTATATGCAAAAAATTCTGTTTTTAATCATTTAATATTCTTCATATAGGGATACTTGGGACCAAATTTCATTCATTTATCACAACTTGGTCTGGGTGATGCACTTTTAATTTCCATCTGTGTATTTGAGGAAAAAGGGGGGGGGGGGGGGCTTTAGGGCACATCAAAATCTAGGTTATTAGTGGCCAGTGTATTACATCTGAACTTGTTTTGAATCTCCAACCCCTTTCCTCCAATCACACTCAGATGGTAACACCCACTAAAACATGCTACTGTTTTACTTCACACAGAGCAACAAGAAGCAAATTACGTATTGGATATTTAATGGAAACAGGGCCACATTTACCACATTTAAGCATAGGCTAACTAGGCTGTAGCCTAGGGGCCTGCACCACAAAGGGCGGCCTATGCCTGTAGTAGAGCTAAAAACAAAACAAAAATCACCCATAAATTGTTACGCCACTGCCAACATGGGCCCACACCACATGTATAGCCTAATTGCCCATGAAGCCTAAATGTGGCCCTGAATGAAAATTCCACAGAAATTACCTGAATAAATTTTTAAAACCAAGGAAAGTTTATATCTAGATTACCATGCCAGAAATTTAAGCTAGGTCCTCAATCATTTCACAGTTAATAACAAAATTTTGCCATCTAAGTGCAGACTATCCCAGCAGTGGTGTAGCTAGGTTAACAAGGATCCCAGTGCAAAATAATATTTTGGGGCCTCAGGCCAGATAGGCAACCCTTTTTCTTTTCTTTTTTTTACCTCTACCAAGTCTTGTGAGGTTTGCTGGCAGGGGTCCCTGAGCTTTAGGGGGCCCCTAAGCTGAACTTGGGGGCACCAGTGAACGGCACCACCTAGCCTTCCATAGCTACGCTCCTATATCCCAGCATATCACAGCATTGTAATTTTTATGGATGTCCACTCGGCTGGATAGCCATGAAGATTACATTACATTACATTACTGTTAAAGTTAATTAGTTAACTTATTCGCACTTTCAAATAAGCAGGTGTTACTGTAATCCTAAGAGATTCTGCAAATTGTATTTGAAGGCTCATTATAATTAACCATATTCAGATTTTGCAGTTGGCTTCAACAGTGTATATGGAAACTAGATATTGTTAATTTTTCTAGTGATAAAGTAATGGTCATAATTCTTCAGCTCTAGTACAAAATGCTGGAAAATTAAAAAAGGAGGAGGCAAGGTTAATCCAGTACTTACTGATGTTTGAGGAAGGTGACTGTGATGACACAAAATGCAAGACAGATACAAATACACAATAATTAAGCTGATCTCTTGACTCAACAGACTAACTGATGAAATTGTTCTATGTGTCACAGGCTGCAGCATCTTGTATGAGTTATGGTGGTTGAGTGTCGATGGATGGAATGATGAGAATTGGGGTTATGGCTGACTGTCTTTAAGCAGTAACTAGATGTAAGTAGGGAAAAAAACAAGTAGCCACATGGAAGATTATTATGCAGTGGAAATATTGAACAAAAGTAAACCCAATACTTTAAAAGTAAAAATAATTGATAAGAAATAAAAATAATATAAAGAAGTAACATCAAAAGTGACAGGGGAATAAAAGGATTATCAGTAATTGAAGTCACAATGGTGTCTAGTGTATATGTTGATAATGTGATTCCCAGCTTCAGAGATCTGATGGGCTAGTCGATTTCTGAAGTAGGAAATGGTGTGGATAGTGAGATAGGTTTCTAGCCTGAACTCTTTGTAAGATGCCTTCTGTGACACTAGGGCCTGGGGAATGTCACTGGGTTAGGCATGTGTTATTTTATACAATGATGCTTGCACATCGATATTTACATGAATTTTTTTTGTGAGATGATGTGACATTCTTAATTGTAAGAAACTTTTTCCCTCTATAATGTTCCACTCAATCATACTGTAGACTGAAACTATAGAATTTATACTATCATTTGAAGAGAAGTGAGGGAATTGTGTTTCAAAACCTTTGTCAGACTACTTCTTAAACATGGTGGAGTGGTGTGGGAACCACATTAGGGGTATCATATTCAGGAGTTGGAAGGGGTACAAAGTAGAACATCTAGATTTGTTTGGAGAAAACAGTTAGTATCTGATATGCTGAAGAAGCTGGGTTGGGAATAATTAGAAGACAGGAGGAGCGTAAAGACAGTGTTTGGATTGTTCAAGGCTTATAATCACGATAATGCATGGATGTATATTAGTAGAAGGATCAGGAGTTTTAAATGGAAGGGAAGAGATGACCATGATCATAGGCTGGCACTTGAATTCAGGCAAAATGAGGTGAGAAAATTTTCATTTGTAGTTAAGGGAGTCAGGGACTGGAAAAAATTACCAAGGAAATTAATGGACAGTTTACCAAAAGCAGTACAGAAGTTTAAAGTTACAATTCGTAAAGGGCAATGGTGGGTAGGTGGTAAAAAAATCATGACATGGGAAGATAGGGGAGTAGTGAAAATACTGCCACCAGAGCATGTGAGCTCCATAGCAACTGAAATAAAATTAAATTACTGGTAACTTAATTAGATCGGATAATACAAATGTTCACTGTGACCATCCAGAGTCAATTGGACATACAAAATCTTGTAGTGGGAACTTTGCCATTCAGGATAGCACAGAGGGGAGGATAATGGCATTTGTTTATCATAGTAGGTACTGAGTAATATGATACCAGTAGAACAACTTCTCTCAAACCAACCATAATAGACAGAACTAGTGTTGTAATTATGCATGCCAACCAGCCTAGCAGATAAAAAGGCACTACATACGGTGTGGTTATTATATCGCCACTAACTATTGCATAATTATACTAGTCCAAGCATCATATTGACTTGTCCTGCAACCGGTTAAAAAGTGCACTTTTAATTGTGACATAATTTCTCCCTTAATTAGTATGAAGAAATAATCATCTCTACTGAAGTGTGCACTATACACACCGTACAATAAAGTTATTGGTGGTGTGGTATTTTCATATTAAGTGCAAGAAGAAATGCTGTCCAAAGGGAAACTTCAATTCTTACGCGATAAGTGGGCAAGCTGATATAGTATTTGGACTTATAATATTCACAATGTAACAGCTTGGGTACAAAAAACCGAATATTTTTTGTGTATTTTTGTCTACAGTTGTGTAATCATGAGCTGCTTATTTCTGACATTATTGCTTTGGATGCCACAAATTAGTCCAGGTGGTATAGCTTCAGTATTACTAATTAATCTAGTAAGGGAAGGTTGTGAAGATTGGAACGCCAATTTAGATAAAAATCTGTTTACAAATAGTCGAGGGAGCCTTTATATCATGTCTGCAGAAGTTCACTCTAAATCAGCAAATTTCACGAGAAAATTTAAGAATTTTAAATGGGCTGGTGGCTTAAATAACATTCGAGTCTTCCATACGGAAGCTCCTGCACTTTTTATCATTTAGGCGTAAAATCTACGACATATTTAAATGCGCTATTTTTTTTTTTTTTTTAAATTGTAACACCAAAAAAGAAATGTGATTACAATGAAATTTATTTCACTGATTAGGGACATAACAATGCATAAATGATTCGAATTACTGACAGTAAGAATTCAATACGGTGTGGAGCCGCCTAGCCTAAACCGATAATTCTACAGCGTATAGCAGACTTAACGTGGAATCGGAACCACAGAAGCGATCTGGCGTACTTCACATTACACATCAAGCTGTGCCAGAGGTGAATGTCGGGTAAAGGGCCAACGAAAATCCATGCCGAGACATGTATCCGAAGTATCCAATCAGACGCCTTAACTACTGACACGAATAACTACGTTTACCAGCGTGTGGGTAGGCGCTATTATTCCTTGAGGCACTGAATCATGGACTTAAAATTCTTCACAAAAACCAGAAAAATGCAATTATGATCCTATAAATTGGCGTCGCTGGTTAGAATCTGAACGTATGCTTCACTATTTAAAATTAAGTCTTGAATATTTCTTGTAACGTATGCACACAACACAATATGAAATATCGTCACCAAAGATCATACACGTTACTATACAGGTTATATAGTAGGTCTAAAGTAATTTCTTTTTATGGATTTTGGAGAAACATCGTAGTTTGGATACACCATCGAGGGAAAACATATATGGAGACGAAATATCGCTTATGTCCACACTTGTTCAACTTTTGGTCGTAAGACGCATGCGTCATATTGCACGGGGGAGAGGCTCGAAAGGCATGCGTCAGGGGCATGCTCGAGATCCTCAATTCGTTCAACAAACCAGGAGGCACGGCGTATTGCAAGCGTTTCCAGGTGAAGTGGATTCTCGTGCGTCTCCGCTTGCAATATGTCGCTCATTCCAGTAAGCTTACGCAATATCGCGGCACTTTTGAGACATCATTTCGTAGGTTTTTAGGTCATTCATTTAAGTGACGTAATTATAATCAGTATTTAGTAATATTTCGCGTCATTTAAAATCAATTCAAGCTTATTTTAATTAATATTTTGCATTGATTGATTGTTGAGAAAAATATTGACAATGTAGGATTGTTTGTTTTGCAGAGATTCTTGAACAAAAATTTGGCGCAGGGCGCGTAATATTCAGTGTGCAGTTGTACAGTATATTCACGTAGATAATATTTAATCTCGTTTAACGTATGTGTTCAAGCTTCATCATATAGGCCTACTTAGTATACCAATAGACAGATTTAAGCAGCACTAAGTATCATATTATTCAGTAACAGTAAATAACATTTGTTGTAATAACCAGTCAGATGCATTTACGCATGTATGTGAAAGTGTTAACGAATATTCTGAATAAAAAAGAAATTTGTACAGTAGCAGCCTGTCATCTATTTAAAAATTTCAGGAAGTTCAGATTATTCATTGGAATGGAATATTTTCTGTTAAACTATGTAATTGTATAGTTACATCATGACAGCTGCGGAAACTGCAATATTTTTTATGATGTCAAATATAGATTCAAATTTGTCATAAGTGGTTTAACATCAAGAATGAACAAGTAATTAACTCACATCTTGTAAACGCCTTATAATATTGACTTACTTGTTGCTATGCACGATTTTCTTGGATCAAGAACAGTTCGTTCTGATATACAGTATTAGATATACACGCAAGGGCGTATCCAGGATCAGAACTGGGGGGGGGGGCAACATCAGAATTAGGGGGTGCGAAACTCGTATTATTTTCGAGGAAGTGGGGTGGGGGACTGAAAAATGCCGACTTCTTACAAAAAAAAAAAAAAAAAAAAAAAAAACCTCAAACCTATTGAGGGAACTATTTTTATTATTGATTCACATACTGTAATAATCCAAGGACCAACTATGCAGTTAATTAAGATCTTAACTCAATTATAATTTTTTTATGTAAACATTAATCGTCTCCGATTCTCTGAAAAATTTTCAATAATTTTATTTGTCAATATCTCACGGTGTACTTTCACGAAATTTTCGATGCACACTCATCAGGCATAATCCAGTCAAACTTTCCTCTCCCATAGTGCTCCTGAGCCAGTTCTTCACTCGTCGAAGCGTTCTGAAGGCAAGTTGATTTTTCTTCTAAGGGGGGGGGGGGGGTAGCCCCTCGTTTGATACGCCCATGTGTACACGGGTAGGTAATACGCAGGTTTCTTTCTTCCAGAAACCAAATTTATTGAAAGGGTGCTATACTCAGCAACATTTTCCAGATACATCTCGAGCTGAAAATGTTCATATTATATCATTAGCAAGCAGTCATCTCGCTATGGTACACCGCCTGTCGGTGACATAAGATACGAATTCATCTCGTCTCCGGGAAGCATTCAAAGAATGTTTTCGAGGAATTCTCCGAAATGGGGTGAAGCCACTGTCATTTGCGGTAATTCCGCGCCAATTTCCGGGAATAGTAGTTCCTGTGCTGGCATCTTCACTATCCAAAGATCCCACTGGGCAGTAAAATCTTGTACAATCCCGTTGCATACGAATGAAATTGTGCGGATATAAGACTATGTCCACAATCGTGTTTTTAACTTTGATTTCAGTTGGCTTCCGGAAAACGGAAGCAAGAGGGCCGACAGCTTTTTTAACCTTGAGCCTTGCTCTTAACAGCCTATAAATGGAAATCCTTTTTGGCGATCCTTCATCCAAATCAACTTTACATGGTTTAGTTAGATGAGTTGTCAAAAAAAGGCATCCTCGGTAACCACCTGTATTTCGCTAATATAATATTGGATCATCCATCTAGCTGCGGCTACACCAGAACACTGAGGGGCATGCCTCATGAGGCCTGAATGTGGACACTAAAAGGCATGCCTCCTGAGGCGTGCCTCTAGGGCATGCCTCAAGATGGACATATTGCAAGAGGAACGGGCAAGAGGAAAAGACAAGTTGAAAGGGAAGAGGCACAAGTGTGGTCATATTGCCTCTAAACTCTCGGCTGATACTGCGCATGCGCGGCGGCGGCCATATTACGTATCCATACAATTGCTATGTTCACATTGTATTTGGTGCTGAGATTATTTAATTTTGTAATGTGTCTAAGTTTTTTATAATGCCATCTCGTGCTGCATATGATTGCACAAATAGGCCAGATAGGAAAGAACCTGGAAAATCATTTTATAAATAAGCTGCATTGTAATTATTGTTCTAGAAGTGTGCATTATTAGGTATTGGCAAGTTTGGTGCCTGTCTATAAATATTTAGTCATACCTCTTAATAGAATGACTTTGTTCTCAAATTTTTGCTGGTGTAGCGTAGAAAATCAGCATACCTTACTATTTTGCACATAATAGACTAGCGTTACTTTTTAACGAGTATTGAATATGAGATTTAAAGGGGTGATTTTTACATAGCGATTCAGTGAATTTAGTATTGCACTTTCTTTCGTCACGTTGCAGTTTATACTGACAGTGTATGATGAAATTAAATGTGTTAAATCATGCTATGCAATCTAGGAAACCTTTGGTGGTACACTATACTAACTATAAATTATGTGGAAATAAATTCGCATGTGGAAATCTTTTCCCATCCATACAGAGCATTAAGGCTATCAGTGAGACAGCACAGTGATACTTTACTATAATGTATGGTTGACCCTCAACTTTTATTCTGGTCTAGGCCACATTTCAACCTAAACACAAGTGGTAGGAATAAAACTGAAATATGCATTCTGCATGTCCACTATGTAATTCATTTTGGCTTTGGCAGAATTAATTTTTGGTCCAGGCCACATCCCAACCCAATCCCTCAATTTGGAGACAGTAAAGTAAGTAAAGTAAAGTAAGCAAGATATCAAAAAATTTTATTCTTTATTTTTTATTTGTCTCGTCTTTTTAAATACGAATCCAACATAAAATTTGAATTTGACCAATTTTTTCTTCTGAATTTTAACCAAAACGACAGAATATCTCGAAAAACAAGCAGGATATCAAAAAAATTTATTCTTAATTTTTTATTTGTCTCATCGAGTTACATAATAATCCATCATCAGGTTGCGGCGTCACGTTTATCCTAGAGTCCCCTTGAGGTTTTTGTACATATACCCCGTGTCTGTATGGATAGGTAATATGGCGGCCACACCTCCCCACTCCTCTCCGCCCGGCGTCACTTCAATGCGTGGCGAAGGTCCCTAGCGTCGTCACCATATATTTCTTTCCTCCAAGGGATACACAATGGATTTAACCTAATTTTCTTACTTCGAATATACACTGAAGAGCCAAAGAAACTGGTATAGGCATGTATATGCAAAGACAGGGATATGTAAACACAATAAGTAAGGCTCTGCGGTCCGAAACGCCTATATAAGACAACAGGTGTTTGGCGCAAGCATTAGATCGGTTACTGCTGCTACAATGGCAGGTTATCACCATTTAAGTGAGTTTGAACGAGGTGTTATAGTCGGTGCACGAGAGATGGAACACAGCATCTCCAGTGTAGCGATGGGGTGGGGATTTTCCAATACGACCATTTCACGAGTGCGCCGTGAATATAGGGTATCCGGTAAAACATCAAATCACCGACATCGCTGTGGCCGGAAAAAGATCCTCCAAGAACGGGAAAGCGACGACTGAAGAGAGTCGTTTAACGTGACAGAAGTTCAACCCTTCCGCAAAGTGCTACGGATTTCAATGCTGGGCCATCAACAAGTGTCAGCGTACGAACTATTCAACGAAACATCATCGATATGGGCTTTTGGAGCAGAAGGCCCACCCGTGTACTCTTGCTGAATGCACAACACAAAGCTTTACGCCTCGCCTGGGCCCGTCAACACCGACATTGGACTGTTGATGATTGGAAACATGTTGCCTGGTCTGACGAGTCTCGTTTATGGATACTGCATGTCAACAAGATACTGTTCAAGTTGGTGGAGGCTATGTAATGCTGTGGGGAATGTGCAGTTGGAGTGACATAGGACCCCACAATAATTCCGTGTGCTCGTAATGACCTGGTAACAGGGTTTCCACTGGCTGCGCATTTCGCCTCTGTCGTAGCCGCCTTAACCTAGCCCGGCAATCTTGCCGGGTACAGGGACCTACAGTTTAACGTGGAATCCGAACCACGGAAGCGTTCTGGCGTATTTCACATTACACAGCAAGCTGTGCCAGAGGTGAAGGCCGGGTTAAGTGCCGTTGAGAACAACCGCCGAGACAGGGATACGAACCGGGAACCTTTCGATCTCCAGTCAGACGCCTTAACCACTGAGCCACCAGACCGCTACACTCTGACAGCTGATACGTACGAACGCATCCTGGCTGATCACCTGCATCCATTCATATCCATTGTGCATTCCGACGGACTTCGGCAATTCCAGCGGGACAATGCGACACTCCACACGTCCAGAATTGTTACAGTTTGGCTGCAGGAACACTCTTCTGAATTTAAACACCTCCGCTGGCCACCAAACTCCTCAGACATGAACATTATTGAGCATATCTGAGATGCCTTGCAACGTGCCATTTAGAAGAAATCTCCACCCCCTCGTACTCTTATAAATTTATGGACAGCCCTGCAGGATGCATGGTGTTAATTCCCTCCAGCACTACTTCAGACATTAGTCAAATCCATGCCACGTCGTATTGCGGCAATTCTGCGTGCTCGCGGGGGGCCCACACGATATTAAGCAGGTGTACCAGTTTCTTTGGCTCCTCGGTGTATGTTAAACGAGTTATTGTAGACTTTTGTGCACGAGAATATGCCTAAACTTGAAACTTCAAAATGAGGGGGTAAACTCCGAAATTATTGCAACAAAATCTTCTCGGGTGTCCAGCCGGATGGTGGTGTAAAAACACGACTTTTCGACAGCTGACTCTGCTGTCGAAACGTCGTGTTTTACACCACCATCCGGCTGGACACCCGAGAGGATTTTGTTGCATCGATACGCCGGGAAAGTCTTCTCTCACACATCCGAAATTATTATTTGTATCAAAAAAAATGAATTTAATAATTTTTCTTTTTTTGGTACATATTTAGGGAGGGAAGACTGAAGGACTACCATTTGTATTATCGTAGGTGAAAGGTTTTTGAGGAACTGCTTTCGTAACAGGCTTATCAATCAACGTAGTGTCACCTTACCCTTTATTACAAGCTGATGACCGGAACTGAGGTTGCTTGACTAGGACAACTATACATGAGGAAATGAATTAGTCGTTCCAGACAGTTGGATTTCACTGTTTGTGTAGATTTTGGAACAACTTGCACGCGGCCTTGTTTCCACTACTATCGACACCACTAGAGCCGAAAGAGGCTTGTTCGACGATAACGAGACGTAGCCATACAAATTGTTTCAGTTGGATGCCGCTGGACACACAATTAGATGTGGGATACGAACCAGTGCATGGAAGCATTCTGAGAATGGTGCTACAGAGTGTGGAGGGTAAGCGGTAACGCTCTGGCATCGCATTCAGGACACAAGTTCGAAACCCAGTCCAGTCATCCACATTCCGGTTTTCCATAGTTTCCAGAAATTACTCCAGGTGAACAAAAAAAAGTACGGTGTTGACCACAGCACCTTCATTCCAGTGACGAAAATATGAAGCTGTACTTCGGTCAAACCCATCCGACGGGCCTCAAGGAAACAACGAGACAAGGACAAAGATACACATATGACAGTGGTGTGTAATTATTTATTGTATTAGTGACAACAGGGCTCAAAATAGCTGCTGCCAACTCTAAAATAATTTATCCGCCAGTGTGGTTTAGTGCACCCAGGCCGCCATGACTGGCTGTCTTGGCTGCGGTTTTAAGCAGCCATCAAGACGAACGCAGGGACAGTCCTCAATCTCTGCCTCAAAAACTACACATTTTACAAACAAAAAATAAATCTATCACACGCTGAACATAGTTACATGTTTCACAGACAAATCGCATCACTTCACTTTCCCTATTAGTACTTAGTGCAACCTAGCAGTAGGTGTAAAATGCCTGGCGTCAGTAAAGGAATGCGGCCTTAAAACCACAGCTCCAAATTTTATCAAAACAATAAGTAAAACTGATCAAAGGCAACCGACTCCAAAAAGTTAGGAAAAGGTGGTGGTGAAGAAATAATTTATAAAATTTCCACTGTTTGCTTTATTTTAATGAACAGCAGCAAAATACAGCATTGTATACATTGAATGTAATAGTAATGCGTTGGTTGCGTATTGGGTATATTCGAATACCAGTTTGGCCAAACAGATTTCCGTTTTCAAAGATCACACGAGGAAAATCCCAGAATGGGAAATAAACTGAGAAATAAAAATGACCAAAAATACTGAGGCCCTTCGTAGTTTCCCTTTTTTATATGACATTCAGTCAGCCTTAATTCTAAGTAAAGTGTGTTGAAAAAAGGAAGCTTACAGAAATATATACAAGTAACTTGCAAAATCGGTTAAATTTTCACTTTGTATGAAAATACCACAAGTTTTACATCAAAGCGTCATTTTGGTTTGACTGCAATTAGTGATCCGGCCGATATCCCACCGGAAATCAATTTCTTTCCAGACTTTTTTTTATTTTTTTAAACTGCTTAACGTCTCTTAACATCGAGGTCTTTAGAGACGGGAAAGGATGGGGGGTAAGGAATGGGAAGGAATTTGGCCATGGCCTTTTTAAGGAAGCATCCCGGCATTTGCCTGGAGTGATTTGGGAAACTATGGAAAACCCAAATCTGGATGCCGAAACTTAACGTGGCCAAGAGAAGCCAAAGAATCACATGACGTCAGATGGTCAGCCAATCACAGGGAACATAGTACTAAGATTCGGGGAATTTTATGTTATATGTCGTCTTCGAGCCACGAGAGGCGGAGTTAGAGTTTACCTCCGTAGCGGCAGAAAAGGAGGAACACATTTCCTTCCTGACTTCCTGGCCAGCCAAGATCACGTCCACTCCGGAGCCCGACGAGTCGCTGGCGACTTGGGGTCCATGTGTGCTGGGCTGACTTGTGTCCTGGAGACCATCTGAGGCGCACTTCTAACTTGCGACTTGCCGCGTACTGCTGGCGTGGCCAGTTACGACGATCGACCAGGTGGTCATCTCCGCCCAGCGCTACCTGCCGTGGAACGGTAATGTGTTTCTACGAAGTCATTCAGCCTGCAACTCCCTTTGAAACTGTACCCTTAAGCGCATCTGAGATAAAGATCCTTGCTCTGATCTGATAAAACCACTGAGCTAGACTGTGTAACTGTCGAATGACAGGTTAATCATTCGTGGGGTCCCAACCCATTAAAATTCATTACTGTTTGCTATCATCATAACTGGTAACACACTTTGCATTAGAATAATTGTGAGATTTTTAAAGTACAACTATACTTGTTTGCTTGCATTTAAAGGGCTCATTGTACGTCTGAGCGTTGCTTAGAAAATTGCACAACCTCTTGTTTATTAACGTAATGGTAAATACGTTCAGATTTGTAGATGCCATTGTAAAAATTTCTTTTTATTAAAATGTCTCTTTGTGACAGGTTTCAAATCCCAGAATCATCCAATTCTCATTTGAATAATTTACATTTTGATATTCAATAATAGTATCCTGTATAGCGTAAAATATTAAGAATTAATTAATAACTCTCCCCCCCCCCTGGTGATACGCTACAATGTTTAACGTCATTTTTGTGTGTGCTGTCTTTCACTTGCATCATTAGAACTACTACGAAATG
Source organism: Vandiemenella viatica (assembly GCA_031002005.1). Lineage (NCBI taxonomy): Eukaryota > Metazoa > Arthropoda > Insecta > Orthoptera > Morabidae > Vandiemenella > Vandiemenella viatica. The sequence continues at coordinate 308,305,263 of CM061921.1, read as the reverse complement.
TTAATTCTCAAAGGTTAACACTAAATCTTCAAGTTACCTGTAGACAGATTTCCTACCACATCGAATCGAGTACGTTGGGTGGCTGAAATTGCACCGTACCCCACCTCACGTCATATCTTGTCTGGGACACTTACGTAATTCTTGGCAATAGTCAGACGCCCACTGATCAAATAAAGGGAGCATTAAGTCCAATTAAAGAGCAGAAGATCTTTCTTCAAGTATGTCTTGTCACTGCTAGATCTGCGTACAAAAGAGACTTTCAGTCTGAGACCTGCTTTCCAACAGTCGCTCTGTCTTTCCAGACCAATCGTGTAGTAAATTATGCTGTATGCTTACGAAAAATGCAAGTTTTATGAGCTGAACGTTAAATTCTGTTTCACACTGAGCGATTTATCAGGATGACATGTGCAAGTCACAAAAATATTTAATATTAAGCAGCCTGCAGCTGAAAAAAGTTACTCGCATGATCCAAATAAACTCAAAACGAAATTCTGGCTCAAGATCTACCGAATATTAACTTGTCAACTATTACTATTTTACCGCTATTCTGGCAAAAGATTTACAGATATTTGAGGTTCACGCTGTGACATAAGAAGGAAAAAAATTTTTTTTTGCTTCTGGCTAAGCGGCTCGTCGACGTTTTGGTCATTAGAGCCAGCAGATTGTGAGGAAGGAAACGAGCAATGTCCTCTTGAAGGAGCCATACCGTAATTCGCCTGTAGTGATTTCGGAAACCATGTAAAACCTGAATCTGGATGTCCGGACAGGATTTGAACCCGCGTCTTCCCGAATGCCAGCCTCGAGCCTCGGCTCGGTAACATCTACTGCAGTCTACCCGTCAGCAGCATTGACGCTTTGGCTTTGGCCTCATATACTTGTTAACTAATGTGTGCAGACCAATCCTATGGCTTTTGATATCGTCCAATTCATCTCATTTGTGAAGTGTTGTTAACGAGGCACTATGAACTTAACTGCTCTATTTCAGCCAACTTATAAAATCAAAACCACACCAGAAGTGTGTACGACAAAGCATTGTCTGCATCTGCACAGAAGTTCATTGGAAATGCTTCTAACTTATTTTCTGTTGTTTTTTTTTAATTTATTTTTAAAATTTTAGATCTGCCCTTTCAGAACTACAGTCAGCCTTAATTTCTTTCAGGGTGTAAATATGGATTTATGACTAATACTAGTGTATTCTAGAGTGTGGATGACGTAAGACAGACGAAGTACCCAACTCATAGCCCAGAGTCGAACCAATGACGCTTAAACAATATTTTGTAACAACATAGCGCTGTATTTCAGGACTTTGGTATAATATTAAAATCTCCTAAATGCCTCTGCTAAATGAAAAAGGAATTAATTGTCACCATATTCAGCCATACCGTACATCAAATTACCGGCAGGTTGGTGCTTAAGTCATCGCCATCAAGGAGTGACCTGGGCAGGCAATTTCTCACCAATGCAGTGGAGTAATACAGGGTGTATCAAAAAGAATCATCCGATATGGCACGTCTAAATTTCTGAAACTAATAAACATATACAATGATTTTTTTTGATGAACGGGAAACTCAACAAAAAAAAACATAGAGGAAAGGTGCCTATTATGCGATAGTTCCCTAATATGAGACACCTCAACTGTGCTCATGGTAGGTGCTGAAATCTGGTGAAAAGTTTCTTAATCACATCTCTAGCTTGTCCGACAGCGACACAGTGAGTGGGATGCCATTGTTTAGTCGGACATAGTACGTAGAGGCTTTTATAAAATTTATAACATTTGGAGTTTTTGTGACATCGGTGTTAAGACAATATCTCTGCTTAAAGGTTAGTGGATATTACTGTATTCTTTTATTGTTGTTATTTGTGACGGTATTACCTATAATTATTGACAGTTAGGTTAATTTTCATTCGAACGTTGTTAGCATGTGCTTGATTCTTTGTGTAAGATGGCGAGATTCCTAATATGCGATAGTAAGGGGATCCAAATATGCGACAGTGTCGCATATTACGATACCTATCACATATTGGGGGAACTCGTTCTCTCACAATTTGTTGTATACGTAATTTATACAATACTATCATAAGATAAGAAAATTTTATCGTTTTTTGTAGTAAAATATTGTAAATTGAATTTATTTTGATTATATTACCATAAACAGGGATTACTTTGACTAGTCTTATGATCAGAAATTGGAATGTTTTCTGGACCTTTCTATTAGGGCAATATTTTGTGCAGAAGTTAATCTATATTCCTCCGAATTCCTAGTACTTCTAAAAAATAATCTAACAAATAAAATCATAGAGGTTGAAGTCTTTTGAGAATTATGTCTGATTACTGAATTTATTCTTCGTAGATGGCATTGGCACCTTCAATTCAGAAAAGGCTTCAGCAGGAAAGAAATGGCTCCGAGATTTCCTTAAGAGACATCCCATTTTATCAATGAGAACTCCTCAGAGTCTTGCAGCAGCAAGAGTGAAGCTTTTACTCCAGAAAATGTGGGGAAATTTTTTGATATTTAGGAATCTGTGTTATCTAAAGTCAACCACAACCCACACCGAGTCTTCAATGTTGACGAAACTGGGGTGACGTCTGTGCAGCACAAACACAGTAAGGTTATTGCTATGAAAGGGGAGTGACTTCGGCAGAAAGAGGTAATTTCATCACAGTTGTGACGTGTATGAACGCAGCTGGCACATATGTTCCGCCACTAATGGTCTTCCCAAAGAAGAATATGAAACAGGAATTGATTGACGGTGCACCTGCAGGGTCAATATCAGCTTGTCATTCAAGTGGTTGAATACAAACTCATATTTTTACTAAGTGGTTTGATCATTTTGTGAGCCACGTAAAGCCATCTTAAAATGACCCTGTCATTTTGATTCTTGATGGACATTATTCCCACACGAAGAATCTCAACGTGTTAGATAAAGCACGTGAAAATAATGTTCACATTGTATGTTTGCCACCTCACCCAACGCATAAAATGCAGCCACTTGACGTTGGATTTATGGGGCCTTTGAAAACCTACTATGGTCAAGATATAGAAACATGGTTGGCAAGTAACGCAAGTCGTGTTATCACCCCATTATTAATAGCCAGGTTATTTGGGGCAGCTTACAACCGAGCAGCAACAATGGAAGCATCTGTGAATGCCTTCAGAAAAACAGGTCTCATTCCATGCAACAGAAACATCTTTAGGGAGTATGAATTTTCAATTCATCGTCATGCTGACGCTCCTCAAGAAATAGATGCCGAAAACGAATTTAAAAAAAATGAAACTAGTGATGGTGTTGTTGGTCAAGCTGTCAGCCCTACAGACATCAGACCTCTCCCACAAATTGCGAAGCCACCTGGAGATAGCCAAGAAGGTCTAACATCGCGTTCGTGCTCTGCTGCGTTATTAACTTCATCTCCTTACGTGAAGCGATTGCAAGATTCTAAACGAAGAAATCAGGGGCTGAAGCTAAGAAAGCAGGCAAAAAGTTATTTGGGGAGAAGAGTGGAAAATCTTCAAAGCATAGACTTAAATCAGAAGAATCGTCTAGTGACTCGGCATCCGATGTCCATCTTGATGACAGTGGTGAATCAGACAGCAGTGATGACGATGACGCAGAGTGTCTGTTCTGTACAGGGTGCTTTTCTGACGACAAACTAGGGGAAAAATGGGCACAGTGCACGAAATGTTATCGCTGGGCTCATGAACATTGCGGTGTCACAGAGGACAATTTTGTTTGACCGAAATGTCGTAAAAAAAACCATAAGTAATGCTAAATGAGTGAAGGATATCACAAATCAATGAATATGTAAAAATTGCATGTTCACATGTCATTATTTGGTAATAAAAAAATTAAATGAAAATATTATTACTGTCTTATATTAGGAAACCTTTACTTCGTTTCTAAAAAATGCCTTGTTTGTGAAGATTTAATAATTACACTGAAAGATGGTTTAATATGGCAAATATGATAAATGTATGGCAAAATTAAGTGATGCAAGATATTATTACCATAATAAAAAATAAAATTGCATTTAGTTTTGGGTCCTAAAAATGGATTTAAAAAAGTGTGTCTCATATTAGGCACCTTTCCTCTACCTTTTCATAGGTGTTAAATATTTCCCCCTTGAGATGCACGGCATATGTCAATGCGGTATTCAAATTCTTCCCACACTGTAGCGAGCATGTCTTGAGTGACAGCTTCCACAGCTGCTGTTATGCGATGTCTCAGTTCATTCATTGTTGTTGGTAACGGAGGCACATAAACAGAGTCTTTTATAAACCCCCACAAGAAATAATCACATACAGTCAGGTCCGGTGACCTTGGGGGCCAGTAATGTAAGGCTGAATCATTTGCTCCAGTGCGACCGATCCATCGTTCAGTAATCCTTTAATTTTAAAATTCCCGCACTTCCAGATGCCAGTGTGGCGGTGCCCCATCCTGTTGGTAAATTAAGTAGTTCGAATCAGTCACCAACTGTGGGAAAAGAAATTTATCAAGCATATCGAGATATGTGCTTCGTGTAACAGTGTTCTCGGCAAAGAAAAATAGACCGTACACCTTTTACCGTGAAACTGCAAAACACATTAAATTTTGGAGCGTCCCTCTCATGTTGTACAACGTCTTGTGGTTGTTCGCACCCCATATTCTCACATTATGACGGTTCACCTTACCATTTAAATGGGATGTTGTCTCGTCACTAAACACTAAGCGTGGAAGAAAACTGGCATCCTCCACCTTGCCAAGAACGAAATTATAGAACTCCACACGTTGTTGTTTGTCACCTTCACGAAGAGCTTGCAGTAGCTGAATTTTGTATGGTTTCATGTGTAAACGTCGACGCAACACACGCCAGGCGTACATCGGGGGCATGTTGAGCTGTCGAGCTGCACGGCGAATGGAATGGATTTCTGCGGACTCCTTGTGAACAGGGGCGGATCCAGGATCTTGCTTTTGGGGGGGGGGGGTTGAGCGGACTTTGGTTTGGGGAGGGGGCCTTGGCTTGAGTGGATTTTGGTTGGGGGGCTTGCCTTCAGTGGATTTTGGCTTGGGGGGGGGGGGCCTTGAGTCGGGCAAAAGGTAGTATTCATAGTCCCCTCGAGCCTCGAATCTGTGTAGAGCTAAAAAAAAAAAAAAAACCAAAGTTACAATTTCGGAGGTGGCCCTAGATACTTTTGGGGGTGGGCTGGTGCCTCCTAGCCCCCCCCCCTGGATCCGCCCCTGCTTGTGAATGTATGGCAGATGCGTCAGACACCGGGGGCGGCCCAACGATCTGCCTTTACTCAAACAACCTGTTTCTCGGAATTGTTCATGCCATCGTCTAGTTCTCTGTGCTGAAGGAGGATCCACACCATACCTAGTACGAAAGTCACACTGAACAGTTTTGTTCCGACACCATTTTTACTAGAACTGAAGTGGGCACACACTGCTGCTACCTAGCGGGAACCATGTAAAGCTCGAGAGTTTACAATTTCCAACACTACGTTGTTCACGCACATATCTCAAATAACATAATAGTTATGAATTTTTTCAAATCGGATGATTCTTTATGATACATCCTGTATGTCTGGAATATCGTTTCAGATCAGTATTACGACGAGTAAATTTACTTTGAATTGCTGTTTCATTCTCGTTTGAAGCTCGTTGTCTTTATACAGCGAGTCTTGGAACTGTCCGCTTGTTGCAGTTCTTGTAGACAGGGGAACTATGAAACGAAAGACCTACTGGGTCAAACGCTGATCAAAAATATCCTATCGAAGGCTGAGGTCACAAGGACGATGTATTGCAATCTGGCACTGAACAGTAGAAGCGTTGTATTAATATGTTTGTGTATGTGAAAAACGTTTGTTTTCTAGACTGATGCTGGTACAAAAGGCAGAATTCTCCAATATAATTATGGATAACAGCCTAAAATCTGCAGTCAGGCAGGCGGTTCTTTACTATGGCGACAACTCTTACTAGCCGTTATATCGTAAGAATCTATATATGTCTGTGGAAAATCTGTACGTCTAACTACGCGGATAGTACCTGTGATTTATCAGCTCAAGATCTTCAAAAATAATGAAAACAGGAGGTAATGACAATAACTAGGATCTGAGTAACGTCAGAGACTTCAAGGAAAATTCCTTTCAAACAGCATTTCACAAAAATAAGTTTATTTTACGCAAATCTGGCAAGAAAGCAGCTACAGATATGATGGAAGAATTTCTTATTCTAGGTAACGAGTCATGATGGGGTCCTCTAGTTGATAGATATTCACAGAAATGTCACTGGTGCAAGCACAATTATTGAAGAGTGAATACAGCTAGATTAAGCGAGTGTAAATTTATTAAGCTTAATTAATTTCTGTCAAGCATGCCAGATGCGCCTCAAGCTAGGTGAAATGAAGCTAACAGAACCCATTTAGCCAACAGGCTTTCAGCCCGAAAGTCAATTGCTGCTGCTCCTGGGAAGTCAGTAAAATTTATCAGAAAATCTTTAGGCAGTCTCTCTGAAATCTCTCGCTGTCTTAAACTGACCTGATTTTTAGTGAACCCTATTCCTCAGCTCTCTTCTAGAAGAAATTTCTTTCAGTCAACCGTTAGGCGTAGAAATGCTGTCATCCCCTTGATAGGCTAACTATGATGTGAAACCCTAATCACTTGCTAGATTCCTTCGAATGTAAAGCAAAGTATTTGCGAAGTACAAGCATGGAACTGGAGCTAATAGTCAACAAACAGCCATCTATATTGAAAGTGGTCTTGATGAAGCAATGCTAAGTCTTATTTTAAAACAGATTTGCCCTCTTAATACTTTAAAAATAGTATATTACCAATCCTTAAGCAATCATAGGTATATCATATAACCTTTAAAATTATTTTTCGTGCTGCTGCTAGAAATTTATGAATCGGAGACCAGCCCACCGTAGTTTTGTTATCGGTTCGATTGTGGTTGTGATTAAGAATTGTGGTTATCGTATATTGTCCGTACTATTGAGTACAATAATCAATACATCCTTGTTGAAAGTAATTGTAATTATTGCGATTGGTTGTACTAACCAAAAGACCATCTCCTTTTTTCGCACGCTTTATATTATCTTGGCTTGTGTGTATGAACATACGTATGTATTTATGTATGTATGTAATGGAATCTTTGAGTTTTTTCACCCACTTCCAGACGTCAGAATTGATTTAAATTTTGCACACGTATTAAGAACCGATGATAATAAATAATTTCGTAGCTATGTCCCAGTATTCTCATTACTTCGACTGTAACAACAGAAATTTTTTGAATGTAATAGAATGTTTAATTAAATTTTCACTCATTTCCAGGCGTCCGAATTGTTTGAAATTATTCACATGCATTAAGAACCGATAACAATGCAATAATTTAATAGCTACTTCCTGTTAGTCTCATTACTTTGACAGTAACGGCAGAAAAGTGGTTGAATGTAATGGAATCATCGGATTAAATTTTCACCTACCTCCCGACGTCCGAAATGTTTGAAATTTTGCACACGTATCAAGTACTGTACCTTTGACAATACAATAATTTCATTGTTATGTCCTAGTATTTTCATTACTTTAGCGGTAACATCTGAAAAGTGGTAGAATGTAATGGAATCTTTCATTACAACAGGAAAGTCGTTAACTGTCAAATCACAGATCTGGTTGATTTGCGTTCACTTTCTGCCGCGGAGTGTTTGTTGGCTTATTTGGTTAAGACGCGTGGCTGGGCTACACATGATCCCGGTATCGAATCTCGCTATGGGCGGTATGCTTTTATGGCTCTTAGAAGTGACCTTCGCCTCTGGCAAAGCTATGTTTATTTATATGATGTTTGCTAGGACGCTCTCTGGGTCAGATTACGCGTTAAACTGTAGAACCTCTATATCCGACAAGATTACCGGGTTAGCCTAATACCGCCGCGTCATGAGTGCTCGTGCGTGGAAATTAGAAAAAACCTTTGACTCTTGGCGGCCAGACCCTTCGGAGATTTTCCGGCCAATAATACCATACACATTTAATTTAATTATCCACTTTCATAGTCCGAACTGTTTAAAATTTTACACATGTATTGAGAACTGATGACAATACAAAATTTCATAGCTATGTCTTGGTATTCTCATTACCTTGATAGTAAGAACATAAAAATGGTTGAATGCAATGGAATTTTAAAATTCATTTTTTAACAATTTCCAGACGTTCAAATTGTTTGAAATTTTGCACACATATTAAGAACCGATGGCAATAGAATAATTTCATAGCTATGTCCGGGGTATTCTCATTACTTTGACAGTAACAACCTTCTGCGCATGTATATTTAACGACTCTTTGATGAAAGCAGCTATGATAGTTTTCGCTCTCACTTAAGCTAATGTTAAGCAGCGAGTATTCGTCACACCGTTTTGAGTTAGTTCTTCTATTATAGAAGAGTGGTCTTCTACGTTTTCCCTGCCATCAGATGTCTGGTAGGGTTGACGATTTAACGGTCCATGGCAATAGAATAATTTCATAGCTATATCCGGGGTATTCTCATTACTTTGACAGTAACAACCTTCTGCGCATGTATATTTAACGATTCTTTGATGAAAGCAGCTATGATAGTTTTCGCTCTCACTTAAGCTAATGTTAAGCAGCGAGTATTCGTCACACCATTTTGAGTTAGTTCTTCTATTATAGAAGAGTGGTCTTCTACGTTTTCCCTGCCATCAGATGTCTGGTAGGGTTGACGATTTAACTGTCCATTACTCGTGGGAATAATAATGAAAGATGAAACTACAGCACAAGGAAAAATTTGATGAATGAAGTAAAAGCAAACACTAAAAAACTAAAATTTTGTAGTAATCTGAACTAAAAAATAAAAATTAAATTATAGTTTAAAAATCTAAAAACATTATTTTGTAACTGTGAACTAAAAAGTTAAAAATATTTTTTTAAATACAAAGGTTTTGTTCAAAACTGATAGGAAGTTCCAAAATTCAGTATAACTTAATTTTTTAATAAGCTTAAAACAAAAATAAAGCCATTGATTAAAAAAATAATGTAAAGAAAACGTGGAGTGCTCATAATGACTCTACGAATATCTACCTATAATAAATAAAACAACTGATACCTGGCCCCCACGATTTTTTATATTAATGTTATTGTTTGATCAATGATTTTATTCTTGTTTGAAGCTTATTTAAATATTAAGTTATACTGAATTTTGGGACATCCTACAGCTGTTAAGAAAAATTTTTATATTTAAAAATATTGTTAACTTTAGTTCACATTGTTAGAAAAAGCGTGTTTTTAGTTTTTTAAACGATATTTAAAAAATAAAAGTTATTGGTACCACTGAAGCAAATTAAACATGATACGTAATGAGTCACATATTTTGAGTGAGACCTACGCAGAAGTGAGCAGGTCGAAACGAACTCACAGTTTATGTATTGCAACAAGTTGCTTTGAACGCCACAGGCCGTACCGGGAATCGAGCTCACTTCATCCTGTATGAAAGGTCTTAAATAAGGATTTCAACCCCGCAGTGTTTTCAATCCCGCGGGATTTCTTCGGAATTTTCACCAATCCCGCGAGATCCAACGGGATTGGCGCCAACAGTTTTTTAATCCATATATTTAAAACATAGTTATTTAAAGCGTTAATAAGTTAAACTATAAACGTAGGTTAATTAAATTAATATATCAATTTTAATGTTAAATGATAAAAATTAATACTTAACAATATTATAATTGGCAAAATGACATTAAAATTTTTTAGCATGTCTTAAGCATAGTTCGAGGTTTTACATTTTCGTTTTTAAATCTAAACCAATTTTTAAATAAATAACCAAAAATGGAAAATGTTCAGTCCTAGGTCATATACAATAGATCAAATCAGTTTGTAAACATGGCATGCATAACAGCTAAGTAGCCAGAGTTTTTTTATAATTATTATTCTAAATAAACGTACCATAACACCGAGAGAAAGCATTCTATATCAGAAAGTGAATATGTAAAAGTGTAGAGCTTGCCTCACAACAAGATCCCATAACTATTTGTCACTGCACAAGCACGAAACTTGGCCTATTTTGACAAAAAATGTTTTTTGGGTTTCATTATTATGTCTCCCTATTCCTTGATTGATCTTATAGTTGATTAATTGTTATTAAAAGAAACTACTCACCAACACCTAAACTGTCAAGCGTTTTAATTTTACTTTAAGTGGCGCAAGGGATTTTCCAGAGTGGAAGTTATGTTTTTTTAGTAAGAAAGGAGACTATCGTGGCGTAAGATTTCAGTGAAGTCCTCACGGATGTATCGCCCAATTTCGTTGTAAAAATACGAAATTTCACACGTGAGGAAGACGGCGGAAACAGACGTCGAAGTATGGTGTTTTTACAACACAATTTGGCGATACAACTTTTTTGCGTTTTATAGAAATAATAACAAGGAGTTGAAAGGAAGCATGCTATTCACTCAAAAATAATGAATTGTGACGATTGACCAAATTGTCCCAAGACGGATTAATCGAAAGCCAGAGCGGCACATGTAAGCAGGCTGCCTTCATCAAAGAACATTGAGGTGGCGGTCAAGACAACAATAAGTCAAAGGATATACAATTACCTTTTGATAGCTGCTAAATAAATAGGTATGAATCATTAAAATTACGATAACATTAGTTTCGTATCAACGAATAATCAAATTTTCAGCCGCAAATACAGGAAGTTGTCACAATCACTTTATCCGCAAATACAGAAAATGGGAATAATGAAACTGTGAATAAAAAGCTTTAACTATATAGTTCAGATGATATGTGTGACGCATACTTATTATATAATTAGAAAATCGTACTAAATATGTAATATAAATTATAGAAATGCGTACTCAAAAGAAACGCGAATTTAAATGAATTGGTAAAATTGGATCAATTTACTTACGAATGACGAAGGTTGACAAAAGCAAACGTTTATTCACACGACTTAAACGCAAACCACTAGGGTACAGACAAACAGTGCAATAAAATTGGTAGAGACCGAGTGAGGCCGGATAACGAAGGGGCAGCGTCACGGAAACAGACACACGTTATTTTGCGGATTGCGGATCCGCTTAATATTGTGTGGAATCCGCCAGACTGTCTAATGTTGTGGAATCCCGCGGGATTGCGAGATCCCACTTTGCTGGATTGCAATCCCCAGTCTTAACGTTAGGCACTCACCCGTTAGACTCGGTTCGCGCCGTTCCATTTATAGCAAATTGGAACTTCACTTGATGGAAAGTACTGATGGTAACTTAAATTCCAGGTCAACCGCATCAGCGCTGCAAAGATTTTCGTTTCCAGTCCAGCGTAGGTCATGTTATTCCTATCTTTTACTGTCCATATTAAAAGATAATGCATACAAAGTGATACAAATATGAGAAAAAACACTAATTCTATGGTGCAGTTATGAAATTAATAATAAATGGAAGTACTGCGTGCAATTACTGCAAGAAGTTAAATGTGCAAAATATAGGCGATTGGATCTTAGCAAAATTCCAGTAATTTGCGTGAGTGACACATATTCTTCCACAGGCGGGTATAACAAGGGTACTGAGATATAAACGTCACTGCAAAACACGCTTTCGGCATCGTATTCGGGAGGACGCGGATTCGAATCCCCTTCCGGGCATCCAGACTTGGGTTTTCCATGGTTTCGCCAAATCACTCCAGCCGAATGGCGGGATGCTTCCTTCAAAAGTCCATGGCCGAATTCCTTCCCGTTCCATGTCCCCAATCCCATCCCATCCCGCCTCTAATGACATCGACGTCGATGAGGCGTGAAGGCATAAGTAAAAAAAAAAAAAAAAAAAAAAAATGCAAGCAGAGAAGTGAGGGGTGGTGTGAGAACCTGCAAAATAGCAGGCTAAAAGCACTGGTAATTCGCCACGGCGATATTTATGTGTTAATGAACAAGACTGATTGCTGGGAGAACTTCTCACAGGACACTACTGGGAACTGTAAGTGAACTTGAGAAGCCACGCCTTCATGAATTCACGTGGGTGAATCAAAATTACTCCGAGATGAGCAAGTATTGATTTCTGGGTACCTTCCACTTTTACCACACTCTCTTAAAACGCAGGTGTGAATTGCAGATATCACGATGTTTGCAGCGTTCCCGGATTGGGAGGTGAGAGACACTAACCATATAGAAGCCAAAATCTATGTGAAACAAAAGAGAGACTGTGCCCGTTTGAGAGTAAAAGGCACGGGCGGGAGAGGAACAAGAAACGGGAAAGAATTTGTCCATGGCCTTTTTGAAGGAACCAACCTGGCATTCGCGTGGAGTTATTTGGGGAAACCACGGAAATCTGGATGGCTGGGAATTCGAATACACGTCCTCACGAATGCGAAGCCATAGCGTTACCGCTCACCCACCAAGCTCGGTGTGTTTCCATCATCAGTTGCTCAGTGCTTTAAAATTTCCAAGTTCAGATACTTCTTGAAAAATATCGCGTAGTGTAACCCCAAAACGACCTTCTTCACAGAATTACAAGTCACAGAAAAACGGTCTTCTGTTCAAGCCTTCAGACCATCCGATTCGATGCACCAATCCAACATAAGTCTTCTCAAAAATGTGATACTAACAATGTACTAAATATGATTTTTTTTTCATATGGCTTTACGTCATTAGAGACAAGAGAGGACTAGGGCCACAGCCTCTTTGAAGGAACCATCCCGGCATTCGTTCGGAGTGATTTCGGAAAACTTAATCAGGATGTCCGTACAGGGATTTGAATCCGCATCCTCCCAAATGTCAGGATCGAGCGTTATCGTTCACCAATCACGCTGACTGTAAACCAATTACAATGCACCCAACCGTGACGTCCATTCAGAAATCTGCGAAACACTTAAAATAGAATCGTTATCTACAGCAGCTAAATCTGAAGACAAACGATTTTTTTTTTTGTTTTTCGTAAAGCTGTTTCAAGAAAATCCACGCTGTGACTCACAGGGTTTTTGGAAGACAAGTTATCAGAAATTGATAAGAATGTTTGTTAAAAATATCGGCAGTTGAGACATTGGATTCCACCGAGAATATTTTGTAAAGTATCTTCACTGCTCTGATTATCCTTAGCTATTTCCTTTTTCACAGCATCCCACATGACTTTAATGTTATTTCTTTACCCATCAAGTTTCATTGATGCTTTATCAATTTTGTTAAGTACTTTTTAATACTTCTTGCAATCACTTTTAATATTACTAACGGTACAATTGAGGCGAAATCAAACTTTTAGAAAAGTGTGATATTTTCATTTACACATTAATCCTTGATTTTTGTTCTTCTTGTTTAAAAAGTCGTTCACTTTTCATGGGGAATCAACTTTGGAAGCGTCCGGTGCAAAGGGTAAAGGATCTCTGCCCAAGGATTTAGTGACAGAGGAAGGAGCGAATTTTTTTTTTTTTAATTAGAAGTTACTTGAACAAGGATAGCAATAGAAGTGACACAACTCTTACTTCAAACCGCGTAGCTGGTTCTAGTTCCAAACAATCAAATTTCATTTTCCCGTAGTTTCGTGATGATATTCCAGACGAATGCTGCGATGGTTCAAAGAATTCGGGTACGATTCAGATTTTATGAAGTGAAAACTTCTATACGCCTGTTAGCCGATGTTTGGATGGAGGTAAATCAATGAGTTCGCGACTTCACATCACAGACATGCAATGACGTTTTGCGCGTATGATATGCGCGTTGGACGCTTTTTGGATGGGTAAAATCCTATGAGTTCCCTGTAATAGCAGCATATCTGTAGCTATAAGTATGATGTGTTGCGCCTGGCCAGCAGTGAAAGTATAAATTATACTTGTATCTAATATATAGTAAAATAATTGTTTAAAAAACATAAAAACCGCCTTCAAAAAAGTGCACTAAAAATTTTAAAATAACTTTATACCTTGCTTAGGAGAAAGTAAATCTAAATGGACAATATTTTACATTACTGTTATTGAAATTTTTACATTAATTAGTTATTTTTGGAGTCGGTGCCAGCTGTCAGATCGCGCAGATCGAATTACTGAACTTTATTTGGTGTTCGAGACGAACCGAGAGTACGAACAAAAATTCCAAATATTTTACAGCATGTCGTGGGGAAGATAGTTTTATTGCGGGAGACAGCTTAGTGAAACAAATTAACGGTATGTTATCTGTGGCTCGGCCTCGTTGGTCATCCAGGCATATCTCTGGCGCTATAGTGTCAGTTGGTAGGCTGCATCATGCAGTAAACACTTTATAATTAGTATAATATCGGTGTAGCCGGTCGTTGTTAGGGCGCTAATGACCCCGCCGTCGACGCGCACTTAAACCACAACAACAACAACAACAACAATATCGGTGTATCATCTATATGTTTCAGTTTTGTTGAAAAATGTTTCTAGGTAGGTAAGTAATTGTAGGTAAGTAGTAACATGATTTTGTATGTATTATTGTTATTTATTATTGTTTTTAACTTTTTGTTTTTCTTGTTTTGGCTGGCACCGACTCCAAAAATAACTAATTAATGTAAAAATTTCAATAACAGTAATGTAAAATATTGTCCATTTAGATTTACTTTCTTCTAAGCAAGGTATAAAGTTATTTTAAAATTTTTAGTGCCCTTCTTTTGAAGGCGGTTTTTATGTTTTTTAAACAATTATTTTATTTTTAAATTTTTAGTGGTATTATAGTTAATTTGTATTTAAATATGCTGCAGCAGTTCTCATTTTTGCGAACTTCCTGGTAGCTCAGTGGTTAAAGCGAATGCTTTTTTAAAAAATCTGTCTTTACAAAAACTTTCAGAATGGGGTGAATTGGATGCTGTGTTAAGGAATGTCAGTTTACATTTTGGTCCAGGCAGTGTTTCAATCTAATCATAACATCTGTTAAAACTGCTGCTCGATAACCAAAACATATAACTTCTGGACATTAATACATACCACATACTCAAGTCTGTCTCTGGAATATATCTGTTCGTTCTGGCATCACACAGAAAATATAGATATTTAATTGGTTTTCACAACGTAAAAGCTCGGGGTCCAAGTTGAAATCTGACGTACATGTTGAGACATTAGGACACACACATTTTATAAATATTCTGCAATAACTTAAAAATAGCTTAATTGATTTTGACGGTACTTAAAACTGTGGATTTTGTAAAGAACTTTGGAAATTATAAAGGATGGGGGTAAAGGAGAAGAGAAATTGGGCTTTTGTATACCAAATGTAGACTGTCTTTTCTGATTGATTTAAAGTATATGTTTGTAAATTTCTATTGATATCATATAAAATTTTTAGGTGTGTATAAAAAAATAATTAAGGGGTGTGGAGGTGAAGAGTAGTTTTGTTTCTGTTAAGGTAGTGTGGACAACATTTTTCCCTTTGTTTTAAAGTATACATGTACAAAGTTCCATCGAAACCAGATAAAAACTGTAGCTTTGTGTAAAGAACATTTACAAAAATTAAATGGGGTAAGGCAGTGAGCGGTTGGGTTTTGTAAACAGAATGTTTCTCATTGTTCTTAAGTATACATTTGCAGTGTTCCATCGAAATCTGATAAAAACGGTAGGTATCTATAAAGAACATTGGAAATTAGGAGGGGTGGGGGTAGAAGGGAAGAGGGGTTGGGCTTCTTCAACCTAATTTAAACACAATTGTTATGTATTTTTTAAAGTATACATGTGCAAATTTTCTTCAGAATCAGATAGAAACTGTGCTTTGTGTAGATTAAAGGGGTGGAAAGGGGGAGAGAGGTTTAGCTTCTCTAAAACAAATGCACAGTATTTTTCTGTTTGTTTTGAAGTATACTTGTGCATACTTCCTTCAAAATCAGATAGAAACGGTAGCTTTATATGATTAACATTGACAGTAATTAAAGGGGTAGAAAGGGCAATAGGGTTTGTGTTTTTGTCGGTGTAATGTGAGTAGTATGTTTCTTTTTCTATTTGTTTTAAAGTATACACATGCGAAGTTCCACCGAAATCGGATAAAAATGTGGGTTTGTACAAACATTAAGGGATATAAAAGGGGACCTAGGGTAGTTATTTTATTTTTTGGTCAGAAATCTTCTCCATAAAAAAATACATATATGTACCAACTTTCATAAATATCGGTCAAATGGTGTCAACTGTAGCTTTTCAAAAAGAAAATTGACAAAAGTCAAGGGGCGCAAATGGAAAAGGGGATTCAGTTTTTGCAAACCAAAAGCTGACATTATTTTTCTCTTTGTATTACAGTAAACATTTGCTAAGTTCTATCTAAACTGAATAAAAACTGTGGGCTTGTATAAAAATTATATGGTTTGATGGGGAGTGGCGGTGGTTTTTTTATTTTTTGGTCCGAAACCTTCCTCGTGAAAAAATACATATAAGCACCAACTTTCATGGTAATAGGTCAAATGGTGGCAACTGTAGCTTTTTATATATATATATATATATATATATATATATATATATAAAACATTGACAAAAATAAGGGGTTGGTCGGAGGGAGAGGTGTTGAGCTTTGGCAGACAAAATGTTGACAAGATTTTTCTGTTTGTTTGAAAGTATACGTTGGCAAAGTTCAATCAAAATCAGATATGAATTATAGGTTTCTATAAAATTAAGGGGTGTAATGGGGGAGATGGGGCGGCTTTCATTTATTTTTTGGTCAGAAACCTTCTCCATGAAATATTACATGTATATGACAACTTTAATGAAGATCAGTTAAATGATGTAGACTGTAGTTTTGTATAAAGAACATTGGCAAAAATTAAGGGGTGAGAGGGGTTCAGTTTTTTCAAACCAAATGTTGACAGCATTTTTCTCTTTATTTTTGACTATACATGTCCAAAGTTCCATTGAAATCGGATAAAAAATGTGGGTTTGTATAAAAATTAAGGGGTGTAAAGGGAGAGGAGGGTGTTTTTTTTTTTGGGTCAGAAACCTTTTCCATGAAAAATTACATGTATATGAAAACTTTAATGGAGAGCAGTTAAATGGTGTCGACTAAAGCTTTGTATAAAGAACATTGGCAAAAATTAAGGGGTGGATAGGGGGAGAGGGGTTCGGGTTTTTCAAACCGAAAGTTGACAGTATTTTTCTGTTTATTTTTTACTATATTTTTCGAAAATTCCATCAAAATCGGATAGAAAGTGTGGGTTTGTATAAAAGCTAAGGGGTGTAAAGGGGTAGATGGGGTGGTTTCTCAATGAAATTCATATGGGACCACTTTGGAGATATACTCTATCCACTATAAAAATTTCATTTAAATTGGTTCAAAATTGGCGAAGATATCGCTGTACATACATAAAAAAAAAAAAAAAAATTCAGACGAATTGAGAACCTCCTCCTTTTTTGAAGTCGGTTAAAAATGATTATTATTTTTTTGTAAATGTTCTTTATACAAACACACAGTTTTTATCCGATTTTGATATAACTTTGCATACGTATACTTTAAAACTAATAGAAAAATACTGTTTACCTTTGATTTAGAAAAATTTAAACCCTCTCTTCCTTAATTCCTCACCTTAATTTCAGTCAACGTTGTTCATACAAATCCACAGTTTTAATCCGATTTTGATGGTTTTAGCATAAGTATTCTTCAAAACGAGGCGGTCTTGTAGCTCGGCGGTTAAGGCCCTTACTTTCAGAAGTTTCTCTCTCCAGTCGCGGTGAGAATGATTTTTTAGGAGCTGTATTTGATTATATGAGCTACGCCGGGACGTTCCGTGATACTGATTCCACGTTAAACTTTAGACCTCTGAGGAAAGGAATTAGCCTTCCTGCTTTTGACACAGTAGCTTGATACATTTTCTTTGGGAAGATTCGACCAACCTTCGTGTTGTGGACTAAATTAGATTTTTAGTTTTTGAAGTAAAACTTCTTTAGGGGCGTTGGACGATTTTTGTATGGTTAAAAACTTATGAGCCCGCGTCACCGACATGCTAATGTTAACAGCATATCTGCAGCAGTCTGGCCGCCCAGTGGTTAAGTTGTCTGACTGGGGCACGAAAGGTCTACGTTTCGAATCGCTGTCTCAGCGGGCCTTTTCAGAGACTCTTAAATCCACCTTCACCTCTGGCACAGAAAACTGTGTAATGCGAAGTACGCCAGAACGCTTCCGTGGTTTGGATCCCACATTAAACTGTAGGTCCCCTGTACCTGGCAGTACTCCTGGGTTAGGTTAAGGCGTTTAAGACAGGGGCGGAATGCGCTGCCAACAGAAATTCTGTCATCAGGTCGTTAAAACCATACGGAATTATTATTATTATTTGGTATATCTGTAGCTATAAGTATGACGTGTTGCGCGTATGATATTCATATTTTAAGTTTACACTGCTGTCGACAGTCCCAAATGACTGCCAATTGTTTTCTTTTTCCTTTCTTTTTGAACAAGGCAAACTAAGGAACATGTGAGGGGAGGCTAAAACTTGTGTCCTGGATGAATTAGAAACGGATTTATGAGATCCAGAGTATTTAACCTACTGGAGGAAAGTCTGTGTTGCCACCTGTCTTCGAAACGTGTAACTTTGAGGTGTATTTTCATTTGTGAAATGTGTAGCTTTCAGACGGAGATTAGGAACGTACTAGCATTCAAATAGATGATCGCGGGAAACCTCCTAAAAATCGCAATGAAAATTGTCGGTACGCCGGGATCAGGACTCGAACTTGGTCGCGTTGTACCTCCCGGATCGAGTGTGCGGCGCCTGCAAACTGCCACACTGGTGGGTATTATTATTATTACTGAGCGATTGAGGCGTGTGACTGGAGATCGAAATATACCCGTCTAATCTCTGTCTCGGCGGGAATTTTCAAAGGAACTTAACCCGACCTTCGCCTCTGGCACAGCTTGCTGTGTAATATGAAGTAGGCCGACACGCTTCCGTGTTTTGGATTCCACGTTAAACTGTAGGTCCCCTGTACCCGGTAGGATTACAGGGTTAGGCTAGCCAGCTACAATAGTGGCGGACTGCGCAGCCGATAAGATACCACCAGGTCATTACGATCACAGGAATTTACTTTATTATTTTTAATATTATTGTTATTTTCCCCCAGGTACGTTCCTCTCCCAATTACTACAACGTCTAAAATTTTTATCCCAATTTTATCATTTGTGTTCAACTTTATTTTTATTAATATTCTGTTTTATTTTTGTCCAAATACTTCTTCCGATATTTTCGTCATGCATTTAATTAAAAAATGAACAATATTACCATAAAATTACAGCATGTGAATCGTTCTTTTTAAAAAAATTCTACAGTAAAATTTTCTTCTATTTGTTTGATTATTTCCTCTTTAATTCAGTTTGTATATCAGCTCATAACAGGCACTCTTGTTAACTGCAACATGTCTCTAACGATTCTCTATTTCTATGAAAGCCAACTTTTTTTTTTAATGGCATTTGGTAACGGAGGCCATACAGCCAACTCAATGTAATTATTATTGCTTTTAGTGTATAAGTCGTAATCCAGTAGATACATTGTATTTTTCCAGTTTATGGACGCCACAGGACGGACAGGACATTCACACAGTCACACAACACTTAAACATCCATGCCCGCGGCCGGATTCGAACCGGCGTCCTTCGGCACGTGGAGCAAGTACTCTAGCCCCTGCGCTACCGAGGCCGGCAAAGCCAACTTTCTTTTGTTTAGATGAAATATTATTGAAGACCCAATGAGATTTTACAAGTCTTGTCACACTTAACAGCGAACTATTCAAAACACTAACCACATGGCGCAGCAGATTTTTCATTCCAGGCTCAACGACTTGACATAAAGAAACTGGCTGTAATAGCGTCTGGATAACACAAACACATGCGGCTAAATGAAACGATATGCACTATGTAAATAAGGCATAACATGTATGGGCAAGCAAAGAAAGAATCATATGCGTTCACTGACAATAATGACAAAGCAATAGAATCGACACCTTACCTCGGAAATAAGCTAATTGCGACCTTAATCCGTTAGTCATCATAGACTCGTAGTGGAGTAGTCAACAGTTCTTTTTCGTTCAGAAGAGCATCACATAACTGGCACCGCGAAGCTAGTTTCCAAATCTTATCGCCAATGTTGATATCAGTAAAGGATAAGCTTACACGTAAGCCATCGCTTAGTGCGGAACGCGCCTCATTTCAAATCGGCACCCGCGTAACTCTGAAGTGAAGAACTCTTAAAATTTGCTCCCAAACTGTGGGCGCTCCATAAAACCCACTGATTACAATGGTGGGGAGGGGGGGGGAGACATAGATAGGCACTGCAGCTCTAATCTATTTCCATTATCAGAATACCAGTTATACCACTCGATAGGCATAGGACCAAAGAATCTGTTATATGTTACCTTCCGCGCCGAGGAGGTGAGTCTTTTTGGGTTCGTTTCGAAGTACAACCTGACCTAGTGAAACTACAAGGCTCATTAGTCAGCACAGTTTGTTTTCTATTTCTTCAAGATTTGTCATTTCATCTCTAATATTATGGATTCACACAGTACGAACAGCACCAGATGAACACAAAACTTAATTGAAACCATCTTTGCGTGAGTCTGGATTCTAATAGGATTACTGACTAAAATTTATAAATAGATGCAACACTTTCAAGAACATGGTTGCAGTAATCGTTTATGGGACCAAAACCACCTTTTTTTATCGTTTTGATGTGAATATCTTTAGATATGAGAGGCAAATTTCTAAAGCTGTGTCGAAAAGAGAAAGGCTTGTCCAGCAATTAGTTCCAGCAATTGTGGTTTTATGATTAACTTAATTTACAGTAGCCCAGACCGTTGGCTCATATTATTCCGGCACCATGACGGTGTTTGACGCCTGCTACAAGATTAGCTGGTTCGAGGAAATTTTCACCTTTCGGAACTTAGAAAGTATGATAGGGAAAATGGTAAGGGCAATTCTTGATTACCAAATCGTGTACCAAAGTCCTGGGTTAAGTCCCAAACCTCTCGGCAGTGGAGAGAGAGCACACGACACTGTTGATGGCGATTGGTTCGTCAGCTGGGGACGTTTAAACTGCCGGCCCTGTTTTTTTTTTTAATTTAATTTAATTGCAATGGAGCACAGGCTCCGGTGGCAATTTCCCTACACACCCATCTTCCCCCTATCCTGCACCCACCTACATTTTCCCTCTACAAATTTTATCTTTAAATTCCTTCAAAGTTTTCGGTAAATCATTCATCATTTCTCTTGGTAACTCATTCCAATCCCTGACACCCTTACCTAAAAAAGAGAATCTTCCCACACCCTTGTGCCTGAAATCGAGTGCCAGCTTGTGGTCATGGTCATCTTTTCCCTTCCATGCACTACTTTTCATACCTATTGCAATATATTTCCATGCCTCATCACCAGTATATGCCCTGTACAATCCCATGACCCTCCTCATCCTCCTCCTGTCTTGCAATGAATCCCATTCCAGCTCCTTTATCATATCTGTCACTGATTGCATTCTGCGATAATTTCCAGAAACAAATCTAGCAGCCCTTCTTTGCACCCTCTCCAACTCCTGTATTTGATACGTAAAATGAGGGTCCCATACTACACTACCATATTCGAGCAATGGTCTGACAAAAGTTTTGTAACCCAATTCCTTGACTTCTCTCGTACATCCCCTCATAACTCTCTCCAACAAGTGCAGAACTTTGAAACCTTTTCCTACCACCTGTCCCATGTGTCCTGCCCAGTTAAGTTTGTTATCAAAAGTAATTCCAAGATATTTGCATTTCAAGTCTTCAGCAAGCAATTCTTTCCCCACCTCATATTCATAATTAACCTTTTGTTTTTTATTTTTGTATCTAATAAGCTGACACTTCTTTGCATTTATCTTCATCCCATGTTTACCAACCCAATTAGATATCCTGTCCAGATCACCCTGCAACTGATTACAATCCTCTATCGTTTTGATTCTTTTATACAGCATTATGTCATCTGCAAACAATCTAATTTCAGATAGTAAACAATCAACACAATTATTCATTAGAATAATGAATAGCAATGGTCCCAATACGCTACCCTGTGGCACACCCATTTTTACTTCCACTTCTTTTGATACTACATTTCCTACCCTAACTTTCTGTTTTCTACCTTTTAAAAATTCTTCTACCCAGCAAATGACTTTCTTATCCTCTCCAATGGTTTTTACCTTATTTACTACCATTTTATGGCTTACTCTGTCAAACGCCTTAGACAGATCTAGTGCTACACTATCAATTTGGCCTCCCTTGTCCATTTCATCTGAAATATCTTGCATATATCCCACCAACTGAGATTCGCATGAATATCCTTGCCTGAAACCATGTTGCCTGCTTGAAAACCAATTACGTTCCTCACATATATTTCTGATGTGGTTGCATATCAATCTTTCCATTAATTTACCTACCACTGATGTCAAACTGATTGGCCTGTAATTCTCAACTCTATTTCTAACCCCTCCCTTATGTACCGGTACTACTATTGCACTTTTCCAGTCCTGTGGTAAGCAGCAAGTGTCTAGACTCAATTTAAATAATATTTCAAGATAAGGTACAATGTCACATCCGGCTATCTTTAAGATATCTGTTGTAATATTATCTTCACTAGCCCCTTTATGTTTTTTCAACTTTCTTATTTCCTTCATGATTTCCTCAGGATGGATATCAAATTTTTTACTATCGTCATTTCTAATTGTGTTGTTAAGCTCGTTCTCCGAATTAGACCCTCCTGTTTCTGATTCATTGTCCCTAATGCTTTCACTGAACCAGTTACTTAAAATCTCTGCCTTTTTCAAATCGTCAGTAACTTCTTCTCCATCCTTATCTATAAGTGTCTCTACATCCTCCCTTCCCCTCAGTTTCCTGATATAGCCATAGAAATTTCTAGATGCATCAGTCAATGGTCCCCCTGCACTGACAATACTCTTCATAAACCCATCTTTAGCCATTTTCTTTGCTGTTATTAAGTCCTTGTTTAGTTGTTTTAAATATTCCCTACTACCCTGCTGTCTCTTAACTCTGTTATGTTCTTTTCTTACCAACCTCTTTAACCTCCTCACTTCCCTATTATAGTACATAGGTTCTCTACTTCTCTTTATTTTTTGCTTTGGAATAAATTTTTCTTCCCCCTTTCTTATTATCTCCTTGAACTCTTCCCACCTTGACTCTACTGTACCTGAGCCTTACTTCCATTTGCTGAATTGTTCTCTGAAATATCTCCTCAAATTTGAAACCTGTGCCTTTTTATAATTGTACCTATTTCCCCCTTCAATTTTGGCTGCTGGTTTACTGAATCCTCTAATATCCATCAGAACTGCTTCATGATAACTTATTCCTTCAGTTACTTGATACCTCAAAAGGTTTTCATCGGGCTTAATTAGAAATATATCCAAAATATTTTGTCCCCTAGTGTTTTGCTCAACCACTTGTGTAAATCCTCCTTCCCTTATTAAGATATTTGCAAATCTTTGTTCCCTTGTGTTATTTATCTTATTCCCTTCCCAGTTTACACCTGGTAAATTTAAATCCCCGCCGATGATGATAATTCTATTCTCACCTCTGAAATCTGAGTATGAATTTAATTTCTCCCCAAGAGCCTCATCCTCTTCTGTCATTCTTCCACTGCGATAAACAGCCAACACTCTGATTTTTTCTTTTTTATTACCCCAGAAATCTACCCCAAGTAACTCATGGTCTTGATCTATGAACGCCAGTGAGCTGTGGTAGTTTTTGCTAACTAGTATGAAGACTCCTCCACCAATTGCTCCTCTATCTCTGCGGTACACTCTGTAACCATCAGGAAAAACCTCACTGTCTAGTACTTCTTCTTTTAACCAACTCTCTACCACAGTTATTACTTGTGGTTCATGCATCTCTATTAAGTTTGCAAATTCGATTACTTTGTTCATTATACTTCTACAGTTTACCATTAACACCCTTACTACTGGCTTTACATTTTCAGAATTTATCTCCTCTTTCCCTCTTTGTGCCTTTGGGAAGAGTAGGCCGGGTTTTATCCTGTATTTGGCTCCGTTTTCATTTACAAATCGCATTGCACTTAACAACTGATATCTACACAGATATAACAATACGTATACACAAGGAGGAAAGGAACTGATTGTCTTATTTCTGTAATAAGGCCTAGTGTGCCTCATACGGGAGGACCAAATCAATCATCGCGTTAAAGAACTATAATTACGAAATGTCCTTATATTACCATAAATTTCAGTTTGGCATTATAAGAATGCGCTATTCACCACCTCTGTAATCAGTATCTAAATTATTTAGGGGGGAGGGGAGAGCATAAAACTGACTTCTGCGATCCATTAGAAAGTTTTGCAGTTCAGATATTCCAGATACAATAGCAATGATTTTTCCTGGGTCCAGTTCTATTCTCTTTCTTAGGATACGAAATCGGTTAGAAATTATTTCAAATACACTCTCCAATATTCTCCTTGCTCTTGAAAACCTATAGTTGAATATATGGTTAGGTTGTTGTTGGGAAGTTTACTGTAATGTTCATTAGCACTGCTGATAAATTACTCCCCTGTCTGATACTGTTAACTTTGCAGCGATCATTGATGTATAAAAATTTGTGGACTGCAACAACATGTTGCAGCACCTAAATAAGTGTGCCGTTTAAAAGCCTATGACATTCTTTTGAGAAAAGATACGACACTTCTCTCAAAACAAAGCTTCCCTCAATAACTTACGCCTTTTATTACCTCAGCGTAAACAGATAAGCGAGATGATTCTGGAAAAAAATGAGTTTCAAGTTTATTGCTCGTGTATACGAGCCCTTAAAGATAGCTACTCCCAAGGATAAAGCTTTCTGTGTTCTGCAGCTTGCGAAAAGTAATTGTTACAGTTCAGCGGGCATTCTGGCGGCAAATTTGAATGGATACCCCATTTGACAATACACTACAGTGGTATTGTTAGTTCGAGTACAAGGAAGGTGTATCAGATGAAATATTCGGAAGTATCAGTGTGACGGTTTCCAAGACAAGCCAGCCATGAAATAACAATTCCAGATATGATATTTGCGGAAGGTATGAAGTAAGAGACTGCAAATTCGGTCATAACGTCCGCAGCGGATACTTACCGTGTGTCGCGCAATAACTTGGACATCGAAATGTAGAACCAAGCAGCAGTTGATGAAGAATTCGTTGTTTCCAGTGAAGAATCAACATTTCATCTTAGTTTTTTTTTTTAATTGCTTTACGTCTCTCAACAGCGAGGTATTTAGAGACGGGAAAGGATGGGGGCAAGGAATGGGAAGGAATTCGGCCATGGCCTTTTTAAGGAAGCATCCCGGCATTTGCCTGGAGTGATTTGGGAAACCATGGAAGACCCAAATCTGGATGCCCGGACGGGGATTCGAACCGCCGTCCTCCCGAATGCGAGGCCAGAACGCTATCCGTTACACCACCACGCTCGGTTTTCTTCTTAGTGGTAATGGGATGGAGAGTCCACACGAAACATTGTATGCAGTTTCCAAAATTATTGTTTCTTGTGCAACGTCCGCACAGCAAAGGCCATCCACGTTGAGCACTTTAGACAGCTGTAAAAACGGACACTTTCTCTTTAATTCCGTGTTATCGCATAACGTTCTCTACCGATGGTTAATAGAAATATTTTTTTAAAAAAATTATGGCTTTACGCCTCGTCGACGTCGAGGTCATTTGAGGCGAGATGGAACTAAGGACAAGGATCGGGAAGGAATTCCGCCATGACCCTTCTGAAGGAAGCATTCCAGCATTCACCTTGAGTGATTTGGGGAAACCATGGAAAACCCAAATCTGGATGCCCGGACAGGGATTCGAATAAAGAAATAAAAAATTCCGATATTCTTTAAAGAACAATCGGTATTCATGGTGAAATTACAGTAATTTCTTTTACAATGAGCTAGGGCATTTAGAATACGGTAAATTTTAATCCGATAAAATAATTCAGAAATGCGCGGTTACATGCTTTCGGTCACTGAATAGGTCATCATGGAATACCATTTAGGCATGACCCGTGAGTGCAACGCTTAACGCGCTTACCTCGTGTTGGCAGCGTCAACTGATCGAATACGGCCTAGGGCAGTGGTCCGCAACCGGTGTGCCGCGGCACACTGGTGTGCCGCGACAAGGTGAAAGGTGTGCCGCGAAATTTTACCAGTTATAAGGAATTAATTACCAAATTTTTTATTAATTACATTTTAGTTTCATGTGCCGCGAATTGCTACGTATAGTCGTATTTTAAGAAATTAAATGTTATTTATTTATTTACTCACACTTGCTATTAGTTTTGTTTATTCATTTTTTAAATATTTTTATTCCTCGCCTCTACTGCTGCGCTTTGAGTTTCTGTTATATTTACAGCATGTTCTGTGTATGTGCTTTTCCCTCAAACTCTTGGGATTAGCAGAACTTTCCAAGCCTTATTTTATTAGGTGTTCGGTGTTGGTGCTTCTCCAACATTACTACTTTGTTCCTGTACCGTTGCACCGCGCATTGTTAGACATCACTGTAAAAACAATCGGCGCCGTATATATGACTTCTTTGAAGTGTATAAATCCCGCTTCTTACAATTCCTTCAGTTCTATCATAGCTGTGCTCTGAAGTGGTCTGAAAACTGTTAATAGTTCGTCTTGATATTTTCTATTACAATTAGTAGACTTTTATTTCTTCAAGATGGACCAATTCCTTGACCGGAGTGTTCCGACTATGAGTGCAACTGATGAAAGCGTTGAATCAGAAAGAAGGAAACAAAAGTTAATGCAGCGGAAATATAGTGATAATTACTTATCCTATGGGTTTTTCTTGGTGTGGTGAAAAAACGTGCCCATCCGTGAGTGTATCGTTTGTGGTGAAAAACTCAGAAACACTGCAATGGTTCCCAGTAAATTAAAACGACGTTTGTCAACAAAACATTCTTCTCTGTCAAACAAAGATGTCAATTATTTTCGTAGGTTGTTGGAAAATAAGAAAAAACAAAGAACTTTCATGACCACTACAGTACGAGTTTCGGAAAAACTACAGGAAGCTAGTTATAAGGCAGCCGAACTTATAGTAAAGGCCAAGGGCAAGAAACGACGTACAATAGGTGAAACGTTTTAACAGCCTGTTCGTAAAGAGATGGTGAGAATAGTTCTGGGTTTAGAATCTGCTAGTGAAATTTCAAAAATTCTTCTTTCTGCTGACACAATCAGTCGCCGAGTTATTGATATGTCTCGTGGTATTGAAGACATTATCAGGAAGAAAATCAACAGCAGTCAAAAGTTCTCACTTCAGATCGACGAGTCCACAGATATCAGTCGCCATGCGCAACTTCTGGATTACATTCGCTACATCGATGAAAACGTAATTGTAAGTAATTTCTTCTTTTGCAAAGAACTTCCAGCGCATACTACCGGTGAAGATATATTTCGTTTGACTGATGAATATTTTCGCCTTAATGAATTAACATGGTAGGATTGCTTTAGTGTTTATACAGACGGAGTGGCTGCAATGACAGGCCCAGTGAAAGGATTTGCAGCTAAAGTACGCGAAGTAAATCCCAACGTACGATGTAAATCATTGTCTCATTCACCGCGAAGCCATTGTTGCTAAGTCTCTGCCACCTTCTCTGAAAGATGTGCTGGACGAAGTAGTAAAAGTCGTGAACTTCATAAAATCGCGGCCCCTAAAATCTAGACTATTTTCCGTTTTATGCCAAGAAATGGGTTCGAAACACACTACATTCCTGCTACATACAGAAGTACGTTGGCTGTCACGAGGAAAGGTGTTAACGCGAATATTTGAACTTAGAGAAGGTCCAGGCATTTTTGACTGTTGAAAGACACAAGTACCCGGATTTATTCGCAGATGGCGAATGGGTAGGTAAGTTGGCATATCTTTCCGACATTTTTGTACAATAGAATGAGCTGAACATCAAAATGCAAGGTAGGAACGAAAATATTCTTGTTCGTATGGATAAGATTAAAGGATTTGAGAACAAGCTGGATTTGTGGTTACAGAGGATTGAAAATGGGTCGTGTGAGATGTTCCAGACTGTATGGTCACTTGATGACGGTAATAAAATGGTGATGGACTTAATTAAATAACATTTAGAAGGCTTGCAGCAGAGATTCAAAAAGCACTTTGGAGAAAGTGTTGAAGATTTCGATGGGTTCGTGATCCATTCATTGCAAATTCGGAACATCTTCCAATAAATATTCAAGAGGAACTCGCAGATTTAAAAGCTGACAGAACTTTGAAATTATAGCTTCTCGAAGTTCCTTTAGATACGTTTTGGCTAACGATAAGGAATGAATATCCGGCTATCTCCGACATGGCAGTTAATGTTTTTAATGCCATTTTCAACGACATATTTATGTGACTTGGGCTTCTCAACGTTGACTGAAATTACAACATCCAAAAGGGAAAGACTCAAATCCGTCGATGAAGAAATGAGGCCTGCATTGTCAACGATTTCTCGACGAATCAGCCACCTGTGTGCAGTTAAGCAGGTACAGATGTCGCATGGAAGATAGGCTACATGTACAATTATTTACTTTAATTACTGATTATTAATTTTATGCAACCGCTGTTTGTAGCTATAACTTTTTACTTTTATATGTATATATATATATAAATCAACTATCCGTGCGGTAAGGTGTGCCACGAAATTTATGGATAACCTTATGGTGTGCCGCGAGATATAAAAGGTTGCGGATCACTGGCCTAGGGAACGGTTTACTTTAATCGTTTTGTTCGCCATGTGTTCCCAATACTTTGAACTGTAACAACGCTAGTGAAAGCTAATGGAGGCCACCACTTAAGAGTGCTACATATGTAATTGCAAATATTCCGCACCAGGAAGCCTGATTTTCATTTTTACGACTTTCTCTTAAATATATATGTAAATGCTGGGGTGGCCACGAATTTCCACGCCAAGAACTTGACAATTCCACACAACACGCATTCGCAGGAATCTTACGTGTATGATACTTCTCTCATTTAGCTCAAGTGGTCCATCCTACATCGCTGTCAACAGCGAGTCAAAGGGTCAGTCACATTACTCGACGACTACTGTATCAATGGGTGTGCAAATAAAATGTCACTATTAAAGACGACTTCGTATGTATTTCACACGAAAATCCGATTGTCGTGATTTATTTTTGAAGAATCACTAACACAAATAACGTTTGCTTTTAATCATTGCTACTAATGAAATATAAGCGAATTTGATAGTTCTGGTACATGTGATATTAGGTTTCAGGTTTTAAACAATACGATGCCGGAATTTTCACAGCCCCTTAAGCTTACGGACAGCGCTTGCTTGGATGGCAGGGATCCACTCAGTTCTGATTTCGCGTTAACGTGTTGGCTACAGGACTACTGGGTTAGGTTAAGCAGGAATTAGAAATTGTCATTCGGTCATCAAGCCCGTACTGTTTATTTGATAAGTTAAATGAAATGTTAAGTCCTGAATTTGACACCCACCATACTCAAGCCAGGGTCCAATGTTTTGTATAACAGTTCCCTCACTTCCTTGATACATGCCGTCCTGTCATCACCCTCTATAGCTTTTTTTTCTGAGTCTACGCCCCGTCGACGTCGACGTCGTGGTCATTAGAGGCGGGAAAGGATTTGGGTCAAGGAACGGGAAGCGTTTCTGCCATGACCATTTTAAGGAACCATACCGGAATTTGCCAGGAGTGATCTTGGGAAACTATGGTAAATCCAAATCTGGATGGATGGACGGGACTCGAACCGGCGTTCTCCAGAATGCGAGGCCAGAGCGTTACCACTCACCCACCACGCTCGGTACTCTCTACAGCAGACATAGGAGATTGAAACCTTTCGTTACAAACTGCCTAACTGAGTTCACTGTCAAACAATTTTCTATGCGCTGGCGAACCCCCATGACAAAAAACTGTGACCTAGCGAAAATGAGCAACAATGGCCAACAATGGGTCCGCCATTACATAATTCTTGTCGCGACCCCCTACGATCAACTAGCGAACCCCCAGGGTTTCGCTTACCACACTTTGAGAAACTCTATACCAATGAAATTAATTTTCAAAGTCTTTTTTTACAAACGAACTACAAGGACTTAAACACCTAATATGACCAATGTAACACTGCTACCCAAATAGTAATTAGTCTTGGAAGATGAATGTGGTATTATTGTTCTGTCACTGAATTATACACACAGATATGCACAACACCTGTTATCAGAACCGACACTTCAGAATTCAAATACTGGTTGATGTAGGGTTTTTCTATTACGTATATTCAACTTGTATGTAGAAAAAGCAATGAAGAAAGTCAAAGAAAAATTTCCATGTGACATACGTTTTCAGGGAGAAAAAATCAGTATGCTACGATTTGCTGATGACATTGTCTTGTTAGCAGAGAGGGCTGAGAATATTGAGAAGTTACTTAATGGCATGAACAAAATACTGAAGGAGGATTTTGGACTGAATATAAATCAAAGCAAGACAAAAGTGATGAAATGTAGCAGAAATGATACCAATACTAGTAGATTAAATATAAAAACAGGATCGGATGCAATAGAAGTAAGACAGTTCTGTTACATGGGGAGCAAAATTACAACCGATGGCCGAAGCAGGAATGATGTTAAAAGCAGAATAGCACTAGCAAAAAGAGCCTTCATGAAAAAGAGAAACCTTTTAGTTTCAAATATTGATCTAGGAATTAGAAAGAACTTTTTAAAACTCTATGTGTGGAGCACAGCACTTTACGGTAGTGAAATATAGACTTTAGGAATACCGGAAAGAAAGAAAATTGAAGCATTTGAAATGTGGTGCTACAGAAGAATGCTGAAAATTAGGTGGACAGACAAATTAAGAAATGAACGAGTTTTGGAAATGATGGGTGAGAAAAGAAGTTTATGGAAGAAGCTTACCGAAAGAAGAGACAGGCTGGTAGGTCATATTTTGAGACATGCTGGATTGGTTAATTTGTTAGTTGAGGGAACAGTCGAAGGTAAGAACTGTAGAGGAAGACAGAGATTAGAATATATGAAGCAGATAATTAAGGACGTGGGATGTAAGGGATATGTAGAAATGAAGAAGTTAGCTCAGGATAGGAAGGGATGGAGGATTGCATCAAACCAGCTGAAAGACTGACGACAGCAAAAAAAAAAAACAACCACACACATCATATTTGTACACTAGACTGTTCTAGCCATAGTCTATAATCCAATCTAAAATTACTTGCACTCTGAATTTTAGACGTAATATGTGTGAATTTTAGGAGAGGAGGATTCGAGACCGCGTCGCATCCTCAGCATTTTACTGCTACATTGTTCCAAAAATATTCATACATTAAAGCAGTGTCGCTAAGTTAGTGAACTATATACTCTTAGTGTTGATACAACGATAGCAGGGATTTTTTTTCTGCATCCAGTAATTTAAATGAAAATATATTAAATTTAGTTCTGAGAGTACTTTATTTGAATTTTCAGATTTTTAACATTCGAATTTTTAGCAATGGAATGAAATATTCCAATTCTAAGAACGTTAGAGATAAAACTAGTAGCGATGGATCGGCCTTGTAGTCAATTCCGCGTCAAATAGATGTTGCAAAACGTTGAGAATGTGTTCCATGAAAAAGATGTATTGGAAAATGATGAGGTTGTTGAAAGTATGAACTATTCCACGTTCTTTGGACAACGTTATTTAGTAACCATCGTACCTTCGTCCATAGAACTATATATTCCTACTTAGACACAAACTTTATCAAGTAAATAAATATTCATACATTTCAGCAGGTATATTCAGGGGCTATAATTTTTCTTTTTTAGATTCAAAATTATTGGAAAATCATGAGGTTGTTGAAAGTAAGATCTATTCCATATTCTTTGGACAACTTTTTTTTTATTTTTTCCACAGACATGGGTGATGGATTTGACATGAAAGAAGCAGAGAAAGTAGACCGTTACCATCAACATCTCAGCTATCCTCCGTTACTCTGAAGACGATCTCAACTTGAAAACGAACTTTTGCTCAGGGCTACACGTCTTGTCGACGTCGAGAGGAGGGAAGGTATGAAAGGGGAACAAAGAACGAGAAGGAATTCTGCCTTGGCGTTTTGAAGGAACCACCCCACCTGTAGTGAATTCAGGAAACCAATGAAAACTGAAATTTGTATTGAGAAAGAGGATTTGAACCCGCGTCCTCCCGAATGCCACACCCGAGTACTACCGCATACCCATCAGACTCGGTCAAAAGTTGTTAAGCAATATGTCTCCCTCTAATTTTCCAACCAGATGAGTGAAAAAGCTAAAGAAATTCAAGATAATGGTACTGAATAAAAACTATCAGCGAAAATTGTTTTGGATGAGATATGTTGAAAAGTTTTTTTTAATTTTCAAAACACCAGTCTATTATCAACAGTCATAATTTTTTGGTCCATAGTGGGAAGATTACGTAAGTGTGGCTAAATTACCTCAATGTAAAAAGATGAGAACGTATGCACCGAATTTATGAAAATGAATAAAGTTTTGCTATGAAACTTTTCGTCTTGAGTACAGTTTGTATGTAAAATATATGACGCAACTATGATTGATAATTTAGTTCCTTATTTTTTTTTGTATGAATCCTCCAAAATTTTCTTAATAAATTTTGTTACTGTTATTAGTTTATTTCGAATATAATGATGCGTAGAACCTTATGATATACCTGCTCAGCACATACATCACTATTTCTATAAATTAGGTTCAAAACCTCAGTTCGAAACTGTTGTAATTAATTGAAGATAATATGGTAACGGCCTCGTTTAGTGAAAACAGAAAGCAGAAACAGTCAAGGTAATGTATGTGTGTGCACTCTTCCATCAAGATGTCATCCTTAACACACCCCTTTTTCTAGATTTGTGCAGCATGAGTAGAAGTGTTTCTATCGATTTAGTAGGATTTAGCGTAGTGTAAACTGCGAACGAAACCTAAGGGAGGAGTGTAGTGCGACCAACTGGCTGCGAATCTTGTAAGGTTCGTGCAAATGCAATTTATGTAGTTTTATTTATTTAATATGTACTTTTTGAGGGTAAAAGTTGGGTCCATCCCACCAGAGTGGCTCAGAGCGCTGAGGCGCTGAACACTATGTTGGGGAGATACAACGAGCCCGGCCGTGAGCCCAGGCCCTCGCGTACCTGCCTTCCTTACTGCGGTTTTTAGGTGGTTTTCCGCAGTCCTCATGACTAATGCCGGGACGGTCCCCAATCACCGCCTCACAAACTACACATTTCACAAACAAACACTTATCAGACACCCATTTCGCAGATAGATGGCAATACTTCACTTCCCCCATTAGCAGGTACGTAATACGATTTGACAGGATGTATACAATACTTGGTGTCAGGAAGGCATGTGGCAATAAAATCAAAGCTCCAAATTTGACCATGCCAATGATGAGTAAAACCCTAATGTTTGGAAAAGGTGAACCGATATCAGAATGGCTAGTACGACAGAACCTACCTGACTCCAGGATGGTGGAGCTTTAACACTCTGGGCACATTGCCAGATACTTGAGATTCTTTCCTTTTAAGAGCAAGTATGTAGAATTAGCCCATCTATACTGGACGATTTGTCTGATGGCTTGGTGGTTAAGGTATCTGACTAGAGATCGAAAGGTCCTAGGTTTGAATCTCTGTCTCGACGGAGATTTTTATAGGCCCTTAACCCGACCACCACCTCTGCCAGAGCTTTCTGTGTAATGTGAAGTATGTCACAACGCTTCCGTGGTTCGGATTACACGTTAAACTGTAGGTCCCCGGTAGCATTGCCGGGTTAGGTTAAGGCGGCTTAGACAGGGCAAGAATGCGCAGCCAATAGAAACCCTGTGATCAGGTAATTACGGCCAAACGGAATTATTATTAGTGGTGGTCTAGCTGTAAGTGTTTCTTAATTGTTGTCTTTAACCAGATTATGTTTCATAGAACCGTTCTTTTGATTAGAAAAATACTTGGAATGTCTCGAAAGGTGACTGTGGAGGAAAATGGAAAAAATGCTGTTGTCGGACAGAATTAGGAGTTGCTAAAGAGATTAAGAGAGGAAAAGTATATTATGAAGACAAGGAAATCGTTTTTGTCAGGCTATATACTACATAGAAATTGTTTATAGATGAGGTGATAGAAGGAAATTAAGAAAGGAAGAAGAAAGTGTGTAATGATTACAGATATCAATGAAGGCAGAAGCTCTTAACAAATAAAGGAAGATGGTTAGGGCAGAAAGAAATGGAGGATATTCTGTTGATACCCGTCGAATGGAGATGCACTAAACAACTGCTTTGGATTAAACAAACCACTATGATCATGCTCCCTTCCACTATTAAAGCTTAATACGTAAGGAGAGAGCAGCAGCAATCTGCATACCTGAGGCGTATTCCGTAAACGGTAGCATTCTAAAACCTATCGTCTATCAAGATCCAATGGGACATGCGCTGTTTCACTCACGCAGCACGACACACGGACTGTGGGGTATGCGAACAGTCGGCGCACGTTATCGAATATGTGAATCACGATTCACGACCCTCCGGTCAATACGGCTGTAAAGGTGGCCATACACGATCGCTCCATCCGTCCAAATGGAGCGATGTCACTCCATTATCGCGTCGTGTGTGGGGAAACTCATGTGGATGACGTGGAGTGACAGGATTATTTGGATATCCGGTCAGTCCAATATCCATCAGTTTCGTCCATCATGCCATCAAGCCGACTGACGGTGTGTGGGGAAAACCACGTGGAGCGACACCAAGCCATCGCTCCAGTCGGCTCGTGTATGGCGAAACCGCGGTCCAAACTCTTCTCATTCTGTCACCGACCACCGAGCAGACAACATCAGTGCCTTGAGTGGACTATGCAACATTGTACCACTTCGTTTTTGTTTTGAATCTGCTATAGAAATATTTGTTTTGCTACAAGTTAAATATTATTTTGAGTGTAGAATTGAAAATAATACAGTTTTAAATATTATTAATTTACAATTAGAACGATTATTTTTTTTAACAATAATAATGTCGTCTCAATAATACTTTGTGCTGGAGATTATTGAGAAGGATAAGGACTTACCATGCTTGTAGGATCTCTAATCCTGACTACCATGACAAAATATAAATAAATGTGGCAATAGATCAGTTGCTAATATTATTTAAAAATAAAGACATAAACGCCAACAGAGAAACCGTGTTGGAAAAAAAAAAAAATTCTTTGCGGTCTTCTTTTTAAAAAGATCATAGTATGATAAGATTAATTTTATATGAGCCTACTTGTTTAAATATGTTGTTTTACAACATGTGACGTACCTCTCACTATTTTCTGCCTGGTAAAGTACTTAAATTTAATAAATCTGTTTTATAACCATTTTGTAGTATTTTTAAAAGTTTTCGTAATATCACAAAGCTTATTTTGCATAATTCCGCACTTTTTTGGACGTTTATTTAATTTTCAGGATTTTTATTCAGTATTCGATATAGTGGCAACTGTTTGCGGAAAATTTGTAACCCTCGTACAGTTATATAACAAACCACTGTAGAATGAAAAGTTTTATACTGTTAAGAGTCTTCACATGCTCAAAGAAGATGGAATGACGTTAACCACAAGCTAATTACAGAATTTCCACCAACTATATTAACTTTCGGAGTTGTTTTCTTCACCCTGAGCAATGTTAAGATTTTTCTCTCTTCCAGCAGGCTAATGCAACTGATCTGGAAAGATGTTAACATTACAATAATAGAAACCCATTTATAAATATAATGAAGATAAACTGATGAAATACAGGTATACAAATTTAAGAGGTCTGATCCCAAACTAAGGTTTCTTCATAAGTTGAGCAAACATATTCCTTTCAATTCAAAGACACAATCTGACATTCATAACATTGAAATGAAGAATGTGATCGAGCAGTTCTTTCAGTATAAAGGCAACCAAAAGAGGAAAGGTTTGGGTTTTCTAGTGTGAATATTTTTATTCATTGGTATACTAAGCTCTTTCCCTTCTGAAGACTTCTCAGCACATGGCACAAGCAAATCTAAGCATGATACTACTTGTTAATCAAATTTTACCAAGGTCAACAAAATATGTATTTTTTCATATTGCATACTACTGAATGCAAGTGCATCCACTGTTTTGAAATTATAACCTTGTATGTTAAAGCCAGTTTCCATTATTTTTTGTTCACAGAGACCAGTT
Organism: Vandiemenella viatica; assembly: GCA_031002005.1. Taxonomy (NCBI): domain Eukaryota; kingdom Metazoa; phylum Arthropoda; class Insecta; order Orthoptera; family Morabidae; genus Vandiemenella; species Vandiemenella viatica. Next base: position 308,269,164 of record CM061921.1, on the reverse strand, counting down.
TAGTTGGGCAGGTGCCAATGTCTGCATTAATTTTGTACAATCATTAATCTATAGAATAAAATGTTTAAATTAATAACAATCATATCATTCATATGAGAACATAAGGGGTGTAAAAATAAGAAAATAACTTTTTTACTTCTTTTATTGATTATAAAATAACACAGTTTTGTTTAATTTCTGTCTGATTTACATTTTCTGTTTTTCATTGTGTATTTTTGCAGCATGATACATTCTCAGTCTTACAAACATACAGTATCAATCATTTTCTTTGTAAGCAGGATAATATGATTTTCAGGATAGACATTTTCAAACATGTGATCACTAAGATCAATAAACAAATTATTAAAGTTACATCCCTGCAAAATAACTATTTTTAATTTTTCTTTTAAATCACCTTTCATTACTTTCATATCACCATTGAATGAATTCATTCCTTATACATCTTTCAGCAATTTTGCATATATGTACAACACTTGCTAAGGGATAATGCAATCCCCCATTATCCTTAGCAGCAATAAACAAAGTAGTAGAGGAAACATTCTTTCTGCAAACAGAGCAGATGTACAAATATTGCAAGAGAAAGTCTTTAAAACTTTCATGGCAACAAATCCTGAAATATAAACAATTACATTTTCAATATAATTGGAAAGATTTTCTGAAAGGGTATAATCTACAATATACTGCCATTTTATTAATCTACCTTGCTGGTCTTTCAACACTTTCATGTCCCCCAAGACATTCCTTGCCAATTTCATCATATGGCACAGATCCAACAAAACATAAACAGGATGTTTAAAAGATGATCTGAACTCATCTGCATTAAAACTCATCTGCATTAAAATTACACCCTAACTGTCTTGCCATACTCAAGTTTGTGGAAAGTTCATCACATGTCACACATACAATACGAACTCTAACATCATTTAAAATTTTTAGTCTTTGCAGTATAATGTTGCATTTATCACTACTACTTATGCCATCCCCTAAAAAGTAACCTATAGGGATTTTCCAAGAAGCATTAATAGCAACACACATCACCACAAAAGCTTCCTTTGTTTCCCTTCCTTCTTCACTTGCAGCACAATGTATATGACCCATGTTCACATAACCCACAAATTCTTCACCATTCCACAGAATGCCTTTTCTGATGGCCATCTCATTCAGTATTAAACATCCATATATTTCATATTTACAAACAGAGGTAAACTGTTCAATATAAGCTAATGACTCTGCAGCAAAGCCTGGATTGCCATCAATCACATTGTACCATCTAGGAAGTGTAGATGGATGAGGTAAACAATTGTCAAATGATTCTCTGACAAATTTGTACGCTGCAGGTGAATGAAAATACAAAGTCAAGGCAAATGTTTTTAATTTGTTACTGTAACCAGCATTTCTGCCAGATTTTGACAGAGCAACCAACTCTGTAAAAACACTAAAAAAATAATTCCCTAAAATATGGCTCACATCTCCAGTAATTGGGCACTTTTCTTTTAACTCTTGCACCAACTGCAACACAGAATCAATTTTCTTGCACTTTGTTATGTTCTTGGCAACTTCCTTTTCATATTTGTTCTTGTACTTAACAATGCTGTATTTTTTCCTCTCTATTACTGCTTCATATTTCACACATTTTACAGATTTTTCTATGTCATATGTACGGTAATGCTGCACATAGTACTCTTGATTCCTGACTTCATGACAAACATTTTCAGAAAGAAATGGGATATTTCTTTCCTTTGGAGGTGGTCTAGCAAGTCTTCTGAAAAATATTATACACTGTTGATAGTATACATTTCACATAGCATGGTAGTAATAATTTACCCAAATATTTATTCACAGATAGTGTATTACTTCTACATATGGTGCAGCTAAAATAACAAAGCTTTGATACTAAGAAAATTACAGCACTTTGCTTATACATTATTGCCAAGCTTGTAGTCCTTACCTTCGATATATTGTCTGGAAAGCGGAAAATTGTTGGCACTGCAGAAGGTTTCAGGATCTTTTTATTTCCGTTTTCCCAAAAACATTCTTTTTCAAAGTGTTGTGAACATATTACACTATGTTCTGAGGGAGTAAAACTGTCCCGGCATATTTTAGCTAACCACTCCTTCAATTGATTTAAATCTCGGAGCGGAAATCTGTATCGAAAGAAAATATTAAACACGGTCAAACCACATCCAGGCAATAAGATAGTAGAAGATTCCGAACTTATTTAAACGCATACTTACTTGTGAAATGATAAATTTGTGCCTCTTGTAGCATGGTTGGTGCAATTATATGCAGCGCAAGACTTAACCATGGTACAAAACACTTGGTAAGCCAAAAAATACGAATACTCGATCGGGACAACACGTATCAACTGTACAAACGTAAACACTGAAAGCTACCAGTTGCCACCAAAATGGCGGAGGCGCGTCGTTCAATTTGCGAAGGAACACTAGCGCCGTTGCACCTTTGACTGGTGGAGTGATGGAATGATCGTGTATGTGCTACGCTTTTGGACGTCATCCGCATGGATGTCATCCATACGGATGACATCCAAATGGAGCGATCGTGTATGGCCACCTTAAGCTACGCAGGACAACTGTTGTTTACTTTCCGTGCGCATGGCATCAGGTGTAACCGACACACGTTCTATGTTCACAAGCTCATGTTCTACTGGGTTTCACTACCGCGTCGACATCGGCCGTTGAGTTTTTAACGTGAATACTATAAAGGTCTTACACTTTGTCTGATACGGGTGCTTTCAAACGAAAACGAGTGTTAAAAAAAATCAGTGTACTTTGAAATTGCTATTTTTTGTGAACCAACTTACAAAATCTAACGATATGGGCGTCAATTTGTAGAGGAAGGATGTCCGCTTCTATCATAATATGCAAAGTTCTCTTCATTACCTCCGACTGCGGCTAAAATTAAGGTCTTAAGTGACGTTCTCAGTACGTTCCAAACGTTCGGACCGAGAAGGGCGGTGTAACGGTTAGCGTTCTCGCCTCGCATTCGGGAGGACGGCGGTTCGAATCTCCGTCCGGGCATCCAGATTTGGGTTTTCCATGGTTTCCCCAAATCACTCCAGGCAAATGCCGGGATGCTTCCTTCAAAAGGCCATGGCCGAATTCCTTCCCACTCCTTGCCCCCATCCTTGCCCCCCATCCTTTCCCGTCTCTAAAGACCTCGATGTTAAAAAGAGACGTAAAGCAGTTAAAAAAAAAAAAAAAAAAAAAAAAAAACGTTCGGAGAGAGATGTTTACTGACTCAATAACAGAGTTCTGCTCAGTTCTAAAGATTTACATTAGAAAAACTGAAATCGTAGGTGCAATATAATATAAAATTGTATACTCCTCTAAAATTTATGAAAAAGTTGTAGGTAAAATTTCTCGACGTGGGAATCGAAAGATGCATAAATTACTGGAAAATGTGTCAAAAGAAAATGCATTTTGAATGCGGGGAGGAATAGGAAATAGAAAATAAAACTGAGGCTGGAAAATTTGACTGAAAGAAATATACTAGGGAAATTAAACAAAATTTAAACGACGCTGCTAACGATCAGCCCCGCTTTCGGGAGGACGCGGGTACGAATCCACGTCCGGCCATCCAGATTCATGTTATCCATGGTTTCCCCAAATCACTACAGGTGAATTCCTTCCTGTTCCTAGCCCTCTGTCCTTTCCCTCCCCTAATGACTTCGACGTCGACAAGGCGTAGTTACCAGTTTTTTACATCACGTTCAATTCATCAAAATGAAATGAAATCCATGTCAAATGCAGAGAGCTGCCGCCTCTGTCGATTGAAAAGATAATTGGGGCGATAAAATTTGGAAGGAAAAAAAATTCAAAATTAACGACTTGACGAACGAATCACTTACGACAAATGGCGAGCTGACTGCAGGGAATATATTACCTTCTAGATAGTAAGTTATGAAAAAAAATTTGCATGCTTCTAAAATTATTACATATTTTGTCAACAAAAATCTTTCGATATACTATTCACAAATTCACCAACAGGTGTAGATTGTCTACATACTAAACCTGAATTTTACGTTTGCTATCTCAAGCGCACTGGGGCACCCGCATAATTATTTATCTACCGTTGTGTTTTAAAACCGTAAGTTGTGAAATGGTTAGCGATGACGCTGTAAAAACTATTTGTCTAATGGTAACGATTGATATTTGGATATTTTAAAAGAAGCATGGAACAGCTTCTTTTATTTTATTTTTTTTTAATGTGTTTAGCTTTCTCTAAAGAAGAATTAGCATAACTTATACAATTTTTAATGCTATTTACATTCCCAGCTGTATAGCTATTACCATTTTCAAATGGCTATTGATATTACTCATCTAGGTGTTTCAAGTCCTTTTCGCATAGCAGAGGTAGGTTTATTCTTTTGTTTAGTGGCAGCTTTTTGTATCAGCTGTTACCTTTGCTCGAATGTTGACAGCAAAAGCGGAAACAGTAAAAGTAGCACTGCAATAAATCGGATCAGGATCAGTAATCTATTAAACCTTTATCAATCGCAATATTGTTGATGGAAGAAAATGTGTGCAAAGAATAAAAGAAATAAGAGTGTAGTGCTACGAAAAGAAATTAATACAAAGTAATCGTAGAAACGTTTCTGGTTTTGTTCCTCTGCATTCAAGGATTCTGAATAAAGATGGAGTTGCAATATGGTTTTAATATCTGCAAAGTCATTTTGTATTTTCAGTTTTATATCCATTGCTCTCCAGTCTTTCACTCATAATACGGGTATCAAGCATTTACAGGCACTATAACGAATAGGACTTCTAAATTGTGTTTAAGAAGTTTGATACATATATTATGAAAATAAATTGATATTGAAAACAAAGAATATAAAATTCCTTGATGTTCAGATAGTGTGAGGACTGTACTGGTTAGAAAATATTTCTGAAGAAGTTAGCAGTGCTACCTTTGCGAGAACAACACTTTCTCTAACACGAAATCTCGATCTTGAAAGTATGCGTACTCTTATTTTCATTCGGTTATGTCTTGCGGCGCAATTCATTTGCGAAATTTTGAAAAAAAAATAAAAAAGTCTTCGCCGCACGGTAAAGAACAATTGGATTTTTTTTCCCTGGAATGGCTTATGGGATGCAGGGTAAAACTGAGAACTTCACTAACCATAATATTCTCACAATCGCGTCCCGGTGTGTTTTCACTCATTTGATTTATTGTAGAAAATTTACAACCATTTAAATGAAATTATCAGGTACCAGGAACAGCAGTAACTTGCAAATAACTCAAACATCATTACCGTTAATGTAGAAAGGTGTTAATTTTTCAGGGACACGTTTCTTTAACAAACTTCCTAACTATAGATAATAAATAATTTTTTAACGAAAAACTGAATGTTTATCTTACTGCCAATTCCACCTAAAAGTTTGTACTTTCTGGTATCTCACGTTACGCTAACAAAAGGTAATTGTAAATTTTATTTCACTAGTAGCTTTGTCCAGCGTGTATTGAAATGCCTCTTTTTTTTCTTTCCTAAGTGGGTACACATACAAAAAAATTGTTCATTTACATGTAAAAATAAATGAAATAGAATGATTTTTATGTATTAAATTAAAATTGAAAAAGTTTATTCCAGTTCTTTGGGATATACAATTTTTTTGGTATTTCGTCTTCTGCAAAAGCAAAGTTCCTAGCGTTGCGCGGCTCGTGGATATGAATGTTTTGATGCTTTATTCCTTTAGACCAGATTGTAGTAAACACTCTCCATCATCATCCACTTCGGCAGATTGCCCTACCGATGCAAAAAAAAGGCGTTAAATTCCTTAGTCTTAAGAGAAGCAAGGGTATGGTCGGGTGCAGTTTGGTAAAGTAAATGTAAACATCATTTTTCACATATTTTATAGCATACGTGCCCAAAAATCCTTCAAGATAAGATAAAAACTGTAGATTTTTTAATTTCAAGTTAATGTATTGCTCAGCAATTATTCGATCGGAATCGGTTCAACGCCATTTGACAAAATATCACTATCCACTTTGGCTGATTTCGCTACCGTTTTAGAGATATTTGCAAAAATATCTTAAATGTTTCAAGTATAAATTTTGGTTAAGAAAAAGTGGTAGGTTTTTGTAAACAAAATGAAGACGATATTTTTCTCTTCGTTTTAAAGTATTCGTTTGCAAAGCCCCATCGAAATCGGATAGCAAAATGTGGGTTTGTGCAAAGAGGATTGGCAAAAATTAAGGGGAAAAGGGTTTGGTTATGCAAACCTAATTTATACATTATTTTTGTACTTTGTTTTAAACCAAAAGAATTAACTTAGTCCACAACGCGAAGGTTTTTTTTTTTTTTTTTTTTTTTTTTTTTTTTTTTTTTTTTTTAAAAAAAACAGGAGTTAGACCACAACTCGCACGTTGATTGGATCCTTTCGAATGAGCCGTACTCAGCCATTGTGTCAGAGGGTCAATGGACAGTTCCTTTCTTCTGGGACCTACAGTTTAAAGTGTAATCCGAACCACGAAATTTTCCGGCGTAGCTCATATAGCCATATACAACACTAAAAAATTTTTGCTCCTACAGGGAATTGTACGGTGACAGACACGTTCGGAATTTCGTGCCTTAACCGCTGAGCTACCAGAACGATCTATTTCGAAGCTATACGTGCGCAAAATCGGATAAGAACTGTGGCTTGTATTAACAACGTTGTACAAAAATTAAGGATATGGCGAAAGGAAGAGAGAGATTAGGCCTGTGTAAACTTAAAATAAACAGTATTTCTTTTAAAGTATACTGTCTGCAAAGTTCCATCAAAATCGATTAAATGCTGTGTGTTTATAAGAACATTAGGGATAAAGGAGGAAAGAAGCGGTTTTTTCATAGCCAAATGTAGACAGTATTTTTCCGTTTAATATAAAGTTTGTGTGTGCCAAGTTCCATCAATATGGGAGGAAAACTGTGGGTTTGAATACAACCTTTTGAAAATTCGTGCTCCCACCGGGATTTGAACCCACGACCGAAGACGCAAAACTTTTGGATGTTAGCCCCTTAATTGCAGAGCTACCAGACGGCTATATTTGGAGTTATACGTGTGCGAAGTACTACCAAAGTCGGATAAGTACTGTGGGCTTGTATGAAACAAAAATTAGGGATAGGGGGAAAGGAGGAGTGGGGTTAGACTCTGTAAACCAACCATAAACAGTATTTTTCTATTTGTTTTAAAGGATAGGTATGCAAAGTTCTATCAAAATCGAATAAAAACTGTGTGCTTGTACAAAGAACGTTGGAGGTAAAGGTGTAAAAGGGTTTTTTTTTTTTTTTTTTTTTTTTGTTAACAAAGCGTAGACAGTATTCTTCTGTTTGATTAAAAGTTCACGTGTGCAAAGTTACATCGGTATTTGATAGAAACTGTGGGTTTGTATAAAGAACATTTGAAAAAAATTGAGAAGTTTGTAGGGGAAGAATGGGTGGGTTTTTTTGGTCACAAATCTTCGCATGCGAGTACACAACAACTCTCCAAATTTTCATCGTAATCGGATGAATGGTATAGGAATTCATAGAAGACGAACAAACTAACAAACATTTATTTTTATATATTAGTGGATTGTTATACATCAGGTATATACTTTGTCCCACATTCCAGAGGACCTTTCTCGGCAAGAACCTAGGGGAATAATAATAATAATAATAATAAAAAGAAACAGAATAACCAAAAAGCAAACAGTATCTGCGAAATAAATAAGCTTCGCTAGCTTCACATTACACAATTGTTTGTCTCCTATTGAAGCCCATAAACTTCACTTACTTCACGTTATACTGCTTTTCCCGTATGTGTTAAAATCATGTTCGTCTGGCTATGTTCTTAACTCACATGCGTGTGAAAAATGGGGCGACAAGCTTTTATTGAAAAATCCTGTACGTACAGGGCAGGAAATAAATTCACTAGTAATTGGGATACAATCTACCAGACTTGAAAACAGACAGCAGTCTTGTAGTTCCGTCTCAACAATTGTTGTACAACGTAGCACAACGAAATATTTACTATTCTATATAAAATTTTGGCGTATGACAAACGTTATGAATGTTCTCACTTAAGTCGAACGTGCAAACATTAAGTGCAACAGAAAAAGTCTAAGAGATTGCAGTCTGTTATACAATCAGTCTTCTTTCACGCTCACTAATTTGACGAACTCGAGAGTTAACACGAAGTCGTGACATCGTTAACGACTTCGATAACACCAGTAAGGAAGCAGTGACACGTTCATCATCTGAACAATCTTAAAAGCAACTTAACTAAGTTTTAACGCTCTTTCGGAGCAACACATCATTAAAGATGCAAAACTGTCCGACACCGATAAACGAAGACTTTAGTGTTGCCTGATGAAATACAAATATCTAGCCGATTATTGATTATTCTGCTTACAGCTGTATAGTGAAAATCTGGGTAGCTAGAGAAATTTACTAATGCATAAACGAAAGCATTCTAGGTAGTAAAAATATTAGATATCGTCACGTGATTTCTTTTTCCGGTGATTGCGAAAGAGAGCCAGCAGCGGAAACCACTTGGCTTACTCGGCTCAATACTGAGAATATTTCACTAATGTTGTTGGTTATTCCTGACATTCTAAATGAGTCATATTCCTGTGTATTTAAAGTCTCCGGGAAAAATCCGCAAATCGCAATCTACCATAACAGAGGCTGACGCATTTAGAACAGCAGGCAAGCAACATTTCGCACTCCTTTCTGTTTCACTACTACAGGGTCCGGCAATAAAACCTCCCTCATTTTAATGTGTTTGTCACATAAAAACTAAATAGGATACAGAATAATTACTTTTATTTATGAAAAATACATACTTTTCCATTTTTAATTATTTGGTTTTAAAAATTATATCTGCCCTCCATTGTTGACACATTGACAAAGTCTATCCAGAAAGTTCTCCATACATTTTCGCGTCATTTCTCTTAGAATGGCTGCCAATTCTTGGGTAATGGCCTCTTTAAGTGCTTGCAGTGTTGTGGGACGATGTTTGTACACTATAGGCTTTAAGTGTCCCCAAAGATTGGTGAATGTTGCATAGACACACTCACACGCGCCAAATTTTCCGGCGTTGTTGCAGTCCGAGGACGGCCTGTAGGTTCTTTTTAGTGCTGAACCTGTCTTTCTAAAGTTTGACACCCACAGTTGAATAGTTTTTCTATCCGGGACACGATCATGTAGGCCAAGTTCAAATCGTCTCCGAAAATCTGAGAACAACTGTTACGAATAAATTCGTCCACAACAAACGCACGATGCTCACCAAGCCATGACATGGCGCACACTGAAAATGGCAGGTACACCTCTTTAAAACAAAACTCATTCCACATCAGTATCCTCACTACAACCCGCACGCCGGCTACGTGAAATGTGGGAGGTTTTATTGCCGGACCCTGTACTACAACACTGCGCAATTCAAAGTTCACTGCGGTATCTAAATTCAGATTTTTTCCTTGGGATGAAAGACCTTTTTGTTAATTAATTTGCATTAAGTATGAATTCTACAATACCAAAGTGAGAGAGTCGAGGGAAGAATCGCAATGTGCGTAGACGGCTGTTGTTAAACAAGCAGTGGTGCCACAGGTTGCAGCATAAAATTACCGCGTTCTTGTTATAAAGCCTTCTCAAACTGCTGCCTTAGATCAGTTTTCTCACTGACTAACAGAAACATTTAGCGTCACCCGTCGGGAGAACAAGCGTTCAATTACCAGTTCGGCCATCCAAAATTTGATTTGCTGAGGGTGCTCCGTTCAAATGCTGTAAGTTTTCAAAATACACCCAATGGCAGACTTATTCCTTTACCAATAAATCTTTCCATAACATTCTGGCCTCGCTTTTTGAGGACGTGGGTTCGAGTCTCCTTCCGGGCATCCTGATTTGGGTTTCTCTATGGTTTCCCAAAATCACTCCAGGCGAATGCCGAGATGTTTCCTTTACAAGTCCAAGGCTGAATTCCTTCCTGTTCCTTGTCCCCAGCCCTATCCAGCACCTAATGACATCGATCTCGACGAGGCGTAAAGCAATAAACAAAAAAAAAAGTTTTTTCCAGACTCTAATACCACCTTTGACCTCACGATGTAGAAAAGTTAAATTTTAGTGGTCTAGTAAAACCTTTGAAGCCTGCACACTAAAGATAAAAGCTATTCAAACGTGCTGTTCTCCGTGGTTCGGATTTCACATTAAACTGTAGGTCCCAGAAGAAAGGAACTGGCCGTCCTACCTCTAACAGTTTAACACATAGGTTCCCAACCTTTTTTGACCTACCGCCCCCTTTTCGAAAAAAAAAATACTCACCGCCCCCCGGTTTGAAAAAAAAAAAAACAGTACAGATGTCTTTTATTGTTGTAATCAACGTTGTGAAATCCATAGCACTTCAATTTAATTGGCTTGTTGCCAACTTCTTCAAACTGTGATTTGATGGCACCACTCTTAGGTGAATTGGGCTATATTAAATATTGAAAAACATGGACAGATTTTTAAAATTACTTTATTAAAGAATATTGGTGCCTTGTACAAAATTTGATTAAAAACATATATTGAAAATTATTGTAAAATTAGCAGTGAGAGTCTGAGTTTCATGTAATTGTACTAATTTTTCTACATTTGGTGCTATATTTGTCAGCAGGAGTCTCAAATCGCCGCATTCCGCTACTAACAATCTGTTTCTTTTCTTTGTTAGTAATTTGGTTACTACACTAAATCCCCTTTCGGCTAAAAATGACGACGGCAATGCAACAAAAAACTTTTTTGCTGTAGCCCACAAAGCCGGATATAAATCTGGATTTTGCCTCTGTAGCCAAAATTATTGATATCCATTTTTTCAACTTCAATTTTAATTCTTCATTTATTTGACAGTTCTATCAACTCTTCCTGTAGCGATAAATCGGCTGTTTGTAGATTCGAGAATGGTTCTAATACTCAATCTGGAATGGTCATGTTAAGAATATCCTGAAATCTATTTTTAAAATCTTCTTTAAGTGCTTCCAAATGTTAACAAAATACTAAAATATCTTCATCATTTGTTTCCACAGAGCAAAGATTTGAAAACTCATAGAATTTCTTCTACCCACATCTTGTTTGTACAAGGCAAGTTTTTACATGAACGCACAGATAACTGAGTTTGCTTTGATCAAATTCAAGTTATCTCCTTGCAGCCATTGGTTTGCTTGATTAAATTTGTGATATAGATCAGTTGAACGAGCTATATCATTCTTTTATTTCAATACATTTTCTCTTAATGAAACATCCTTGTTTTCAAAAAACGTTATAATGGAGTCAAAAACTTCATAAAATCTTGTTAGACAGGTACTCTTTGACAGCCAACGAACTTCTGTGTGCAATAAATAGCAAAGGATTGAAATCCTCATCATTTTCATCACAAAGTTTTTCAAATAATCTACTATTGAGAGCATTGCTTCTGATCTTGTTAACTGCGGGAATTACATACTGTAGTGAGCAGTGCAGGCGATCATTGGTACATTTGGTACTGCCTGTTTCAAATATGAAATCAGCCCTCGGTATCGTCCAACCATTGCTGGAGCTCCATCAGTAGCAATGGACACAATATTATTCAAATGAATACTTTTTTCTTCGAAATAGTTTTCCAAAACTTGGAATATAGATTTTCCATTAGTTTTTAAATTTTTTGCGAACAGTAATTTTTGGAAAAAATTTTCCACTAATGAAGCGAACATACGCAAGAAGTAATTAATCATTGTTCGGTAAAGTAGATTCATTAAGCTGTATTGAAAATTCGGCAGTCTTCAAAAAAATCTGTTAGAGAACTCTCCACGTACTCGGACATTTCATCGATTCGCCTCTCAACTGTGTTATTGCTAAGTGGGTTTTCCCGACTTAGCAATAAGCAAGGAAATGTTGTAAGAGGCACGAATGTCATCTGCGTCTTGTTTGGATGCCACTGAAAACATACCAGCTAAAGATGAATGTCTTGAATATTGTTCTTTGAACATTCGAAGGTAAGATAAATTTTTATGTTTTCTGTCAGGGTGTATTTTGGTTATATGTTCTTCTAAACGTGATGGTTTCATAGCTTCATTTGAGAAAAATTGGCAAATCAGGCACATTGGCAATGTCTAGTTTGAGGGTTTTCCCGACTTAGAAATAAACAAGGAAATGTAAGAGGCATGAATGCCAACTGCGACTTGTTTGGATGCCACTGAAAACGTACCAGCTAAAGATGAACGTCTTGAATATTGTTCTTTGAACATTTGAAGGTAAGATAATCTTCCGTTTTCACGATAAAGTTTAACTATCTGCACACAGAGTTCATAACTGACCTATGCCCTTCGAACCACCGTCAGGACTTTCGATTTGCTGAAATCCTAAGGGAGTTTGCCAGCGTACTGTAATACTGACGGTTTCCATCCACAAATCCGGAGGGACTGATCAGTGATGGGATACTGAGTGGCCTTGTCACTGTGTGTGTGTGGGCGACTAAGGGCTGAGCGTGCCAGGGGCTATAATTGACGGACAAAGTCTGTCCAGGACACTCGATAATCTATCTCTCCAGCATATGAGCGGATTTTGTCAACACGATAAAAAGAAATTTTTCCATTTTCAAATCCGGTGACCATACTGTTTAATAATTTTCCATTATAAAGTCATTTCCGGCACCCTGATTACTTCTGTTCCATTGTATATAATGACTGTTGGTAAAATTGTAAGTACAAACAAAATGTAAGTTCAGGAAAATACATTCTTTCCTATTCCACACATTCAAGTCCCAAGTCGACACACTTTGCACCTATAGTTGACATTCTTTCCATAACCCTAAATTACCATGAGGGCCACAGAACAACAGTTGACCAACTGACATCGAGAAGAAAGTACACAGCAGAGGCCTGGACCAAGTGAAAGAAATTGCAGATCCAAATACGGTCTCATGCGGTAGAACACAGGAACAACGAGATGTGAGCTTCTGGGGATACTTTATGGTCAGAGAAGCAACCATACATAATTTCCTCCATAGAAAATAAAAAATGTAAAAAATATTTTAAAAAAATGTCAGATAGTCTAAGGGCGTTTTCACGCAAACCGGAGCCGGCGCCGGCCTTTTCGCACAGAGTTCAATAAGTTTTTTGCTTTGGAGAAAGAAATAGGCATTCATTAACTATTGAAGCAGGTGTTAGGAACAAAAGATATAATGTATTAATACCAACTTTTAGTCCCCACTGATCTTGCTTAAAGGACATTTGGAATTACTTGCTGAAACATTTGTTGAATGTTTTTTTGTTATTAATTAATATTATCGGCACGTCCTTGCCAGTGTTGGCTAGGGGGGCACTGGCTTGGCGTCAACGCCCCCCAAATTTGCCATTGTTCACAAACGCCCCCTTCGAGCTCTCTAACGCCCACCGGGGGGCGGTACGGCCCACGTTGGGAACCACTGGTCTAACACAATGGCTTAGTATGCCTCCTTCGGGGGGATCCAACCAACCTTCAGGTTGTGGACTAAGTTTAATTATATCTCCTTGTAATTAAAAAAATGATACCTACGCTGCATGCTCGTTTCGTCTTTTATTTATGATATTTCCAATATCGTAGGAACAATGTAATAGTTAACACATTCAGCTAGTAAGAAACGCTTTGGGCAGCAAACGAAACGTTACTTAAGTGTACATGCTAATAAAATTTGGTACATACCATTTGATGTCTACAACTGCAAATATTTGTTCCTATGGCAATTGAAACATCTTAAATTAAAGACGAAACTTGTATGCGGCAGTAAAAAAGAGAGAGAGAGAAGTATTTTGTTTAGTTCTAAGTCTGAAAAACAGTAATAAATACATAATATACTCTAGGAAATAGAAATTTGTTGGCACTTCTCTATTATCCAATGTTCCCACCACACTAGAAATTAGTGCAATGAAACGTCCTGATAACGGTGTCTGTGCGATTTCTAAACATCATCTAAATCAAGGCTGAGTCGTTGTATAACAGGTCAAATTCAGTTACTGGTGATGCTGACACATCCAACGTAAAAGTGATTTTTTGTCGATTGTGCAGTCACCTTTGGAGTAGGGTATAGTTTCCGGACTGTAAAACAAATCGATCCGAACAGCTGTTTGCTCCCCACAATCCGTCTAGGAAGGTATTTGACTGATTCCATGTATATGACCTGGTAACAGTTTTTTACATTCCACCCTTATCATAGCCACCTTAACCTAACCCGCTGATCGTACCTGAGACAGGGGACCTACAGTTTAACGTGGAATCCAAGCCACTGAAGTGTTCGGGCGTACTTTGCATTACAAAGCAAGCTGTGCCAGAGATCAAGGTAGGGTTAAGGGCGTTAGATAAAGCTCCGCCAAGACAGGGATTCGAGCCGGGACCCTTTTAATCTTCAGTCAGACACCTTAACCACTGAGCCACCAGGCTGCATAGATACCGGATACCTGTCATACATGATAGGTTGCAAACAAGAAAATTAAATGGTATTTTAGGTCTTTTTTTTTAACTAGCCCTTTCGGTACGACAACGGTGAGATCATAAAGAGGAGTGAGATGGCTTTGAAGAATGGTATTTTTGACAAGGAACGCGAAGGAAATCATTCACAGTATTTTCTGAATGAAACATTTAGCCAATAGCATGAAGAGATTTCGGGAAACAATGTGATTAAATCCCGGATCTCTCAAACGCTACTCCGCCATTTCGAGTGTTACACTACACTACACTCGGTGGCATGTAAAAATGTGTTACATGTCGAGATTAAAAATTACTAGATGTGGTCTGCGCAATTTTTTTTATTATTATTTGTAAGATTGTAGACTTTTCTGGCGTATGATTGCAAAGAATTCTTCTTGGGTGTTTAGCCGGGATGTGTTATACAGTATAAACACTATATTTCGACGGCTAGCTCCGCCATCTTCATCAGGTGGAAAATCACCTGTACTGTTCTGTTGCTCGTCAGTTAAGATCAACAGACCAGTAGAGATGGTTTCACGTCTAATGAATACGGTGGGGATAAACGTTGAAATTCCAAGCAGTACATCCGAGAAGACTGCATTGCATTTTTTTACTATCTCGAAAAAAAAAAAAACAAGTTCAAGGAACTAATAAATATACTTACGGCACGCCAGTGTGGCTGCTGGATCGTGGGGGTACGACGGCACCATGATCAGTCCTGGTCCCCGCTACCGGCCATCACGATTGTGGTTTTTAGGTGGTTTCCCGCAATCACACAGGCGAATGCTGGGACATACACCAATCTCCACTTCATATACAACACATTTCACCAAAAATATACACTTATCATATACGGATCATAGTTACACGTTTCGCAGACAGATGGCAACACATTTCTCCAGTAATGTAAGTGCTCGGGATCCGACGAAACCGGTTCTATTACGGGTAGAGCATATGTCCTCCCACTCTATAATTACACATCCGACACCTGTGCACAGGTGCAGGTGGCTCTTGGTCTGCCAGGGCCGATACGAAAAAAAAAGGAAAATACTTTCGCACAATTTCAAGATGCAGCATGAGGCCCAGTGGTTATTTTGAAAGGGACGAAAAAGTGATCAACTGGTTGCGAATATCAAACCCTGAAATTAAAGAAGTAATTAAGGGCGCATAAATGACTCTAAAATTTTCTGCTCAATAATTGGTCAGAAGCAGAATGTTCTTTAACACGCAAATACATCTGGCAGCCATCTAGTGCCCAACTTTCTTCTTCAGCCTTTACGCTACTGCATTAAAGTATTTGCCTGACAGGCATTTCCTTCACTTTTACTTCTTCTATATGTGTAATTTTTTGAATTTACTGTTTTGTATTTACATTTTAGGCTCCTTTTTTATAACCTTTTCGTTTTGATCTTATATGTTTTTTTTTCTCCTTCACGTTAGTGTCCTAAGTAGCCTACTGTAGGGCGCCTGGTTCCGTTAGTATTGCGCAAGTGTGTTTATATCGTGGCTATTGCATAATTGTTCTTTACTGTAAAATGCAAACACATGTTTAAAATGACGTTCCCTTGTCATCTGCTGCCTGGCGCAGTGGCACTACTAAGCACTCGATTTTACAGTCATGGGAAAACGAAGCTGTCGTTGTAAAGTCATTAGGAGGCATCACAAACGCGGTCATTACAGCTTTAATAGGTCCGTAAAAGTAAGTCTTTAAGATAAATCCGACATGACAACAATAGGGAATAAGGAAATCATGTGATGGCTGACCGTAAAATGTTAAGCAAACAGAAAGCACAAGCTACCAATGTAATAAATATTACATGTCTGGGTGGATGTTTAAAGACCACCTTGAAATCTAAAGAACTATACCATTCGCTTAGCCGGTTTATGAAGGGCTATTTAAGAGCTTTAAAAGAAAATAGTTTTTACTAGCTATTCATAAAAAAAACTTTAGTGAAGGTTAAGAATCCAAACCAAGTTTATTAATTTAGCGTATGGCACAAGTGAAATTGCTTAAAGATATCCAGGGAAACATTCAGTAAATTTACTAACAGAAAAAGGTATAGCTTAAGCTTAAGTGCAGCTATTCATTACATTGATTTTTTTAAACTTCTGGCTTTACGCCTTTTCGACGTAAAGGTCATTAGAGGCAGAAAAAGACTGGGGGCAAGGAGCGGAATTGGCCATGGCCTTTTCGAAGGAACCATCCCGCCATTCGCGTGGAGTGATTTGGGGAAAACCATGGAAGAAAACCCAAATCTGGATGGCCGGACGAGGATTCGAATCCGAGTCCTCCTGAATGCGAGGCCAGAGCGCTACCGCTCATCCAACACGCTCTGAGGCTGCACTCCTTTACTAAGTAGTGAACAATTTGTTTGGAAATCCGCAGCGGCAGGATGATGTTGGTGACTGTTTCGTATGAGCCGGAGCCAAGTTTCACCCTCTCCTATCTTTCATCTCCCTCCCACAACACAAACCATACACTGAAAACACACACACACAATCATCCACACTTACTAAAGCTGCCACACTGCGCAAGGCATCCCAGTTCATCTTGCGAGACGTTCCCATTGGTAAATATATCCCATGGCAACAATCTAACCCCGGACACAGGCAAGGCTTTCTTGGAAGAATTATATAATAAGGGGATGTTGTTAACTGCTTGTTAATCTATACGTTCCGCAATTGTATTTATCGTGCAATTATCGTAGTGAAACTTCTTTTTCGAGGTAGAGTCGGGAAACCATACAGCATTAATCTCGACGATTACATAAAATGTCTCCAAACCATAATACAGATGGCCGGTACATCACCGGCATATTAGAACAAACGCCAGTTGGGCTTAATATTAACTCAAACTAAAACGATGTGCTTATAGGTTACTGTTAATAAGAAAAGCTAAAACATTCATCAAAAAAAAAGACAGAAAACGTGTATACGCGTGCTTGTTAAGGTTTGCTGATGACTCAGATTCTATCCTCGCCACCCATATCAATTTCAGTTCTCTCTTTTCACAGTCAATACACAAAAATAACAGGGTGTTTAAGGAATATAACCTATGCGTTATCAATTGATTACTGTACCATTCATAACTAATTAAACATAATCTAGTCAACAATCCAAAGGGTGACTGGATCCTCCCAATGGACATTAAGCCAGTACGTCAGAGGTATGACGGCAAGTTCCTTTCCTATGGAACCTGCAGTTAACGTGGACTCCGAACCACCGAGCTTCCTGCCGTAGCTCATGCGTGCAAAAAAAAAAAAAAAAAAAAAAAAAAAACCCGCATCTATTCCCAGCTCCTCCTGGATTTGAACCTGGGATCTGTAATTTTGAAAGTAAACGTCTTATCAAGTAAGACAATAGACCGCTAACACCTGTCTTAAATGACCGCGCCGATAGTACGAAAACATCTTCTGGTTCATACTGAAAATCGAAACATGCTTTAGAACTACATAAGAACGCATAACATGCTTTAGAACTGATTGAAGTATATTGACGTGTTCGCATCTCATAGCCAATATCGTTAGCTTTTACAAGTTCCTTAAGAGAAAGTCAAACAAGTTTACTGGTGTTGAATCTCGAGTCACTTTCACCGACGGAATACGTATGGCGTAACCTGAACGCTGACATCACCGTAACTGTACTACTAAGTTCCTATGATCGTCAAAACTACGGCTGGTTTTGTCCTCGTATATCAAGTGTACAAGGCCTGTTTCTGTCCCCTGCGTAGTATTATTGTATGTGCGTACATAAACGTGATGACCGTTTTTAATGGCCATGTACCTGATTTGATTGTATTTTATATTTTATCAAACATGATCAGAAAACGTTATCTCTCTTTTTCCACAGTTTTTGTCCAGTGCAGTAGATCATTCAGTTCAGTGTAAATAGTTAGTGTTTATGACATTGTAGACAGGGATATCCCCAAGGCGGCAGAGTTGTCGGTTCGCCGTGCATCCACCTCCCGTCATGCCTAACCCGGTGATCCCACCGGGTAGAAGGGACCTACACTAAAACGTCGAATCCAAGCCACAGAAGCGTTCTTGCGTACTTCAGATTGCACAGCAAGCTGTGTCATAGATGATAGTCGGGTTAAGGGCCTTTTGAAATCCCAGCTGAGGCCAAGCTTCGAACCGGGTACCATTCGATCTCCAGTCAGACGCCTTAACCACTCAGCAACCAGACTACTTAATTGTGGTATAAGATATTACGTTGCGTGTTGCGAAAATGTAAACTGGTAACCATCCTTCAATTTACATATATTAACGAGAAATCCAACCAACTCAATTTGTCTGTTACACCGGTGGCGGAATTTTTTACTCGTAATGCCTATGCCAAAGGATTGATCTTTTATACGTATGCGTTAACACCTTCAGTTTCGTAAGAGGCTTTTAATACTGTCGAACAATTTCTGGAAGTAATAAAGAGCTGAAATTTTGATGAGCGGCTGATATTGAACTCAGGCCCTTCCAAATGCCTGTCTACGTCGATCAGCAAACGTTATTAGATATACCTAAACACGTATTAAGTCTTGTTCTGTTGTGGAAAGTTTTAATTCCTGACCGTCTCCTGTGATTTGTAGCAGTCTACCACGAACAATTCAGTCAGACACTAGTCTTTTAAACAAAAGACAGACGTCACACTAGTTTAAAATCGTTCATGCCCAGCAACTGACCCGATTGGTGACTCTTGAAACACGAGGCAAGCGTGTTAGCACGTACACTGACGGGGCATGGATTAAAGTTAAATTTCTTTCATTAAAATTCTTCAGCGTGCCTGTTTTTAACATGCCTAATGGTGAGATTTCTTAATTCTCACATTACTTAAGGCTCGCTACAAGAGAATCCTCCTTGTGGTGAATGTCACTGCTTTAATTTCAATTGGCCGCGTAGACCATCTAGCCTGTTATCATCAGTTCGTTGTATATCTTACACTCGTGCACAACGCTCGCAAGAGGCGCGGATACGTGTTCCACCTAGCGTGAACTTCCGTGTACAGATTCAAGGTTAACCGGAAGCTTTCAACCTCGCAACTAAAACAACAGTGCCTTGTATCACGTTAACAACTGGTCACATACAATTATGTTCCTCAGAGATTTTTACATAACACTGCACCACTTCAATAATCGTTTGATCACTTAGGCTATAATACACCACAAAATTAATATATTTGGCTATATAACGTGTCAAGAAAGATATTTCGTATAACTTGAATTAAATAACAAGGAAAGTGTAGACTAATTAAATGGTAGTAGTCAGCGATCTAATGTTGAATGTGGTATTCTCCACTAATAGACTTCCTGTATGTACCATGTTACAAGCTGTGGTGATTTTTTCCTGTTTGTAAAGTAATCAGAATAATGCTTTCGTGGAAGTTCCATATCCCCCAATTTACCGAGTTAAGTTGTTTCAAGAGTGCCCGAGTTTGACCACTAAATATGAAACTTATGTATTAAGTGTCAAGTTTCAAAGCTAAGCTGTTCAAGATAAAATTATTGATACCTCTGATTTTTTCCACTCAAAAAGTATCGAACACACGAGATAACAATAAAATTCATGAATGGTTAACTGTTGTATTCCTGAACTCGATTCTGAAGCATCAATATCGCATTAAAAAAATAAAAAAAATAAAGTCCGGAATTACAGATATGCTCTGAAATATTTTGAGGAAAGATAGGAAGATAGTAAGATTGCCACAGATAAAATACAAATATAATCTCCAAGCAGATTTCAGCGATACTCTCGGAAATAAAAGACAAGACTATAAAACCATTTCTACTGGAACCTGGTTCGTTACCATTCATGTTCTAAAGAAACCGAGCATTAATTACAAAATTGATCACCTCTAGAAATAAACTGCAACATGAATAACAGAAAAAAATATTCTGACGCCATAACTAAAAAATAAAACATGTAATGATGACGTATATTATCATATTAGTTTAAAATTTTGTTGCATATTAATTAGTTTTTATCATAGCATTACGACAAGATGGCACTGAGACAACACGTATTCTGTTATTAGGAGTTTTTTCCCCGACGCCTCTTTACGAGTATGGAAAAAAGCCTCCTTGCTGTAGTAATTTTACCACCTGATTCTACGATTTAACCCTTCCTAAGATGCTCAACAAAAGCCATTTGAGGAGTTTGACATTCGGGATGTCGCGGTCTCGAATCCCCGTCCTGGCATCCAAATTTACGTTTTCCATGGTTTACCCAAACCACTCCAGGTGAATGCCGGGATAGTTCCCTTAAAAGGCCATGGCAGAATTCCATTCCGTTCCTTGTCATCAGTCCTTTACCGTCTCTAATGACCTCAACGTCAATGAGGGGTAAAGTCATAAATGAAAACAAAAAGCTACTTTCTAAAATTCCTTTAAGTACTCCACTTTGCAGTAGGATTACCAAAATTGGTCGGCTATACAATTTTAATGCATTCAAATATTTGTAATTTCAAATTTATACAAAATATTGGGTGAAAAATATCGAGAAGACAGCCCACTGGCCGAGTGGGGGGAGTTCAGTGCGTTGGTCTAGCTACAGTATCAACAACTGCCGCCTCTACTGGCAGGTATGGGGCGCCTTTATCCGTAAACATCAAATGTCTGGGTAGCTGAAACGACACTAGGTAACGTGGTGGGGAGGTCTCTGCGAGGTGGCGAGAGATAATCTATGGCACGTGCTGATCCGCACAATTCGGCTACCTGCCTATACTGCACAAGAGGCTGATAAGTTGGAGGGTGTTAGCTCTATAGATAACAAAATACAGCCTCGCCTTGGGCATTGACTTTGAACGTGAACGCCAAAAACTCTCGAGATGTACCGGCTTTTCCCGAGGGCGATATGCAGCTCCATCTAAGAATGTATCTCTATGTGAACCAATGAAGACACTAAAAATGTCATATGCCCTAAAATTATGTAAATTCTGTTTCGCATGCCATCGAGTGGTGCTGAGGGGATATGCCTTGGTGAAGATGGAGGGAGAAAGATGGACAAACCGCAAGAAGGACTAAAGGCGGGGTCTTATGTTGCCAGCTTCCATCACGAGTGCAAGCTGGTGTAATCCGACGTAAGCAGACAGTCTGGTTTTGTCTGGCTATGATTTCACACAAGTATTTTCAAGCGACTGCTAGTTTGAATTGATGCAAGCTCTTACTGCCAAGTCATCTCATGAAATGGTAATGCATTTCAACAAACTAAGACAGTATGTGCAATTTCAGTCCATTGAATTAATACCCTTTAACGGCCTTGTTAAGGACATTTACACGATCAGGAGCCTCTCCTCCGAACATTACCTGAACAAACATTTTAAACCTGAGAGCATTACTGGTGTTGACAGACGGACCATGTCCTATATGACTTTCTATCACTTTATTTTGTGAATGTAATCTCTGAATCATTCTGGAGCCCTTTATTACATTTGCTTTTAGCGCTCCATGACAAATGATACGATTAAAATATGACGCTATTATTAATTTTTGCAGCTTTTATATCTTATCGAAGCAATTTAGGAAATCTTGATTCTAATTTCTGTTAAGATGAAGATTATTTTAATCCGATGTATGAATGGCCTGTTTGTTATATAATAGGGCTTGAATGGAACTAGTGACACACACATACGAGTCTGGTATATGGTACTGTAAAAGATTCCCCCTCGGAAGATCTGAATCACTAGCTTGGCCGTGTGCCGAGGTAAACAAGACAGCTAGTTGAGAGAACCGTCCGCGACCTTCAGAATCAGATCAGCAGCTGTACCGTGAGAGATGTGAAGTCCTCATCAAAAGAAATCTCACTACGTTCCGTGGCGGTTCGATCGAGCTAGATAGGTATCTACTCTGATTTAACGCCCACTCAACAGTGAATCGCTAACCTTTTTCTTAACATCTATCTGTGTTATTTACTTTGCAAAACATATCTAATAGCACACACCAAGACAATTTAGGAAATATAACCATAAATTGTATCAGGATGGTTGGTACGATTTCACTTTTCCTCGTATTATGTGACATACAGCCAAGCTGCTGTGTGGTGTTACTCTCAAGCCATTACGTTTAACTCCGTTTTTACGATATGCACATATTTTTGTTCATCTGTTCATTTTTATCATAAACAAAATCGCGGTGGAGCTAGTTCAGCTATATACTTGTAAGGAAACATAAATATTTATACTTTCTTATTTTCATGATGTATAGACGTTTTGCTGCACCAGAGCCTTACCCAAGCGCACAGCTGTTGTCCCAGTCAGAGACGGAAGTTACAGGTCATAAAAGTGTCCATCCGAACTGACAGTCGGCGTGCATAAAAAGAGAAGTATGGCACAGTGAGAAGGCTCACATCATAGATCTTGAATATAAAATGCAGGCAAGAGACACTGCGAGATGGGGGAGTTATTACTTGCGACCTATATATTGCAGTGACAGAGACAGCCCAATAGTGGGCAGATGGGAACACTCAGTTGGTTAAAATACGTACGGTGTTGGTTGACGAAAAAAGTGAACTGGTCAGCTTTTCTCCGCGGCGAATGTACAAAAAGATAGACGACTTCGGTGGCTTAGGTTTTTTGAACCGAGAATAAGCTGAAATAAATACAATTACTTCAAAGATACCTACTCACACGATTAGTTTTGTATACTGTTGGAAAATCAGGTATACAGAGGAGGAGGCATCATGAACCGATGGAACTTTATTATTTCGATGTCGTAAAAGATAGTGAGGTGTCTGAGAGAATACTAAGAGATGTTTGCACTGATAAAACCATAAGCAATACAGCTCACTACCGGCCAAATTCACTTTTGTATGTAACTATTACATACCTCCCTTCATTTTTATTCTAAGTAAAAAAATACTGTGTCTGACGATAAACTGGCGTCTAAAAAGCTAAAAAGCAAAAAAGAAAAACTGCATATTGTCGATGGCCATATGAAACACAGCGATCCCGTTCTCTGAAACTCAGATATAAAATGTTTGTATCTACATTTGCTACCACTTAATTTTTTTTAATTTTTTTTTTTGGTTCAGTCAAAATGTACTACATTGACCAAGGTCACTAAGACGCCAAACTATGTATGCTAATTGGAAAGGGATTAGCTGGTTCAAGTCCCAGTGGTGCAATGAATTTTAATCATTAGGGACTTGGACAGGGTAGGAGGGGATGTAGTGCACGATTCATAATCATCATATTCTATAGTAATGTCATGGGTTAAATCCATTACCTCTTTGCAGCTGGTGTGGAGCGATGGCATATGACACTTGATTTCTATTCGTCCGTTGGAAGGGAACATTAGATAAGGTATCTTTCGGAAAAGTAGACCTGAATGGTCGCTGTGCAAGCAACACACTGCACGGAACACTTACGAACGCTCTCACAACGGAGAAAAAAAAAAAAAAAAAAACTGGAAACTACCTCAGGTACATCTCTCCGGGATATCTACATTCATACCACGCAATTTACAAAATTGTGGGTGGCAGAGGGTTCTTGCATTAAAAATTAATTTCCCTTTGGTGCATTCCAGTCCATAACAGCAGGAGGGAAGAGGGAATACACGTAAGTACCAGTGCGGCATCTTATTTCCCCGTTATTGTGTCCCATATATGTAGGCAGGCGAAGTATTTATCCGCAGTAATAAATGGAGTATCTTGTTTGCCGATAAATTCGGTCGGAATCTACATCGCTGGTTGCCAGACAATCCCATCCCAAACTCAGCAGTAACAACTTTTGTAAGTGGTCACAAAGCGAGTGGCTTTTCTCTGTAACATGTCGATTTTAGCAATCAATCCTCTGTGATGTGTATCTCACACAACATAACAGCAGTCAAGATGAGAACGCACGAGAATATTATACGCCATCTCCTTTCCATATCCATTACAGTTTTCTAAATTCGACCTGTGAATAGCAGTATAAGATTTAGTTTACCTACAACAGTGCTGTTCCCACTACATATTGCTTTGTACTGTTCCGCCCAAACACCTACCGGATTCAACATAATCAAGGCTGTACAGCTAACATTATACTCTTGCACAACAGGATTCTGTTATTTCGTTATGTGAATTATCCTAAATTTTTTGCAATTTAGTTTAAGCTGCCAATCATTAGACCATGCCGAAATAACGTCATTATCACGCTTAATTTCTAAGAAAACGGCAGAATTCTTTCCTTCCTTGTACGTAAGTGAATAACCAATCCCAAACTGCTATTGACGTATTATTGTTTATAAAAATTGAGAAAAGAATTTTTCCTAAAATTACTTCCTTGCTGGACGAGGGATGTAAATTCTAAATCAATAGAAGTTTCGCTGTCAATAACAACGTACTATGACGTGCCAGTTAGGAAATCACGCATTCATCAACAAATGTGTTTTCATACACAATATGCATAAATCTTCCTGACGAGACGGTTGTGTGGTACAGGATCTAAAGCTTTTTGGAAATCTGAAACATGTACCTACTTGTAATAATGAATAAATATCTTTAAACACATTGTGGGGGAAATACCGCTAATTGTTTTCCACTTGATTAATTTTTCCGGGATCTGTGTTGGTTCTGTATAAATAAGTTGTTATCTTCTATCAATTTCGTAACGTTGGAGCATATAGTCTGCTGCAAGTAGAAGTTAGAGAGATCAGTCGGTATATGTACCTGTAATGGCATAGACTTTTTTAAAAACAAAAAAATTTCCAAAGCATGCATACAATTGGCTATTAAGAACAGCACCAGTTTCT
This sequence comes from Vandiemenella viatica, assembly GCA_031002005.1. Classification (NCBI taxonomy): domain Eukaryota; kingdom Metazoa; phylum Arthropoda; class Insecta; order Orthoptera; family Morabidae; genus Vandiemenella; species Vandiemenella viatica. The sequence continues at coordinate 308,244,019 of CM061921.1, read as the reverse complement.
AATTAATTAGTGACTTGTAGTATTGTTTTCCACTATTTAACAACATGTGAGTGATACTGGAGTCAATCAAAAGTTTCCTAGTTTTATTTCTCTCTCTCTCTCTCACACACACACACACACACACACGAGGGTTCCTCCCAAACACTATGGTCGGCTGTGAAGAGGAAAGCTGTGGCGGTCTGGTTGGAAAATCGACTTGCTACTAGGGAATGTCCATAAACCACATAGCTCCATTTTGACCTCCTGTGAACTCCCCCTCCCTCCCCCCCCTCACGTAGCCCGACGTGGCTTTTACTTCTACCCCCCCCCCCATATTGAAGACATTTTGTACTGTTTTCACTTCTCAGGCTATCGTAAATTACATACAGAGTTAATTAAATGACTTAAATAAATATTCACATGCTGTTGTGTGTACTGTAGCTCATTTTAACTCTGATAAATAATATGAATGGAAAGCTACGTTGCCCGGCTCGGAAAACCACCCCCTCCCCCCACGTATCCCAGCATAGCTTTCCAGCCAACACCTAGACCGAACCACGTAGTTTATGGATGCTCCCCTATCATCATGCTCCTTGCGACTTTTGCCTAGCTCTTAGGACTGCAAGAAATGTATTAATATACAGTTTTCACACTGCAAAGGAGAAAATTCAACAGTTATTCACCGTCATGCAGCCGCAATTTACGGTGGCTGATATGCGAGCATTCAAACGGTTTGTTGTTGGTGCTCCAGTTTCTAGAAAAGGCGGGCGGAGTTGTACGACAAGCCACGTACTGCTGTCCGGCGAATTGTTGAGAAGATATAAACAAGTTACTAAGGATTCGGCCTGGCATTGAAATTTTTCGTAATGATTGACTGATGAAAGATTACTTTCGGGTCCCGGAAAATGTACAAAATGTCTGTCATGTTTATTTCTGGAAGACCGCAACTAAGGATAGCGTCCGAAAGTGTAGATCAGATTGCGACAGCAGACATTACGCGGATGTAGTTTTTAACTCCGAAAAATAAACACAATTTCATAAATTTGGTCCTACAAAGGTGGAAAAAAAAAACGCAAAAATAATGGCATTTGTTTTTATAGCGTTTATGCACCGAAAGTAACCACTGTCAACGAGGGCCGGTAATGTCAAGTCCTGGCCATCAAGCAGAAGCCTCTTTGTCCTTTGAACAAAAAGCAGTTGTTGATTCACTACATAGTTGTTCCCCATACGTTCACAGCTGCTCGCTCAACTCAAATGGGAACCTATTTTTTTGCCTTCTTACGTACAGTGTGATTCATAAGTCTCTCCGCGGAATTTCGGTCATTTCTTGTGTAGTGACTATGAGAGAAAGGGCAAAAATGGTCACATTTAGGGGTACAGAAAAACTCCACGTTTCATTTCCCAACAGGCGCCTTAGCGCATTGCATGATTTATCCACCAGAGTGCAGTTAGAACAACATGACGTTCAGTAGTGAATAGAAATCGTTCTGCGTCTTTGAATTCGCTTAATGGAGTCAGTTGTGAAGATGCAACGGAAATTTCGGATAAAATATCAGACAGAACCTACAACAGAAAGAACAATCCGTGCATGGTACACCAAGTTTAAGGAACAGCTGCAATACGAACAGGCCCACCGGGAGCTTCAATACAGGATTGATGTCTGTCGTGTCTTCAAAGGAGTAAATATCGAGCACCTGTAAGGTACATCAGCAACTTGTAGAGATTCTGAATCTATAAAGTTTTTGCTGTCATTGCCATTGCACAATAAATACCCGAAATATCGGAGAGACTTAAGGTTGTACATCCAGTGACTTTCTTCTCTTTTCTCTGCTGAAGACCCGCCAAGTTACCCAGTGACGAAACCAAGACAACGATCAACAGATGGTAGGCGAAAATACGCACGAGGTAAGGGAGCGTGCACAAACCACGTAGCTCCATTTTGGCCTACCGTGAACCCCCCCCTCCCCCCCCACGTAGCCCTACGTAGCTTTTGCCTCTACCCCCCCCCCCCCTACGTAGCACGTAGCTTTTTTTCCCTTTTGATTCCAGAAGATATTTTTTATTGTTTTCTCGTTTGTCAGAATTGTAAATTATGTAAGGAGATAATTAACTGACGGAAATAAATATTCGCATGCTGTTGTGTGTTCTGTTCCTCATTTTAACTGTCAAAAATGTTATGAAAGGAAAGCTACGTGGCCTGACTCGGAACCCCCCCTCCCCCCACGTAGCCCAGCGTAGCTTTCCAGCCAACCCCTCCCCCCCCCTGGACCGAGCCACGTGGTTTGTGCACGCTCCCTAACCTACAAAAGGTTCACAAAAACTTAAAGTCACTGTACGGAAAATGCAGAGCAGTCTGGTAGCTCAGTGGTTAAGGCGCTTGCATTCAAAAGTTTGGGGTTCGGTCCCTGGTTCAAATTTATAAGAGAATTTTTAAGAATTGTGTTTGATCGTATGAGCTATGCCAGGACGCCCCGCGGTTCGGATTTCACTTTTGCTATCGTTCAGTTCCAGTTAAAACTATTACAGCTATAGGGGATGAAATACGCTCTGAATTACGAGCATTTCAAATAAAATAGTATTTATTAAAATCCTGTCGGGTGTCCAGCCAGATGGTGTTGTATAAACACGACGTTTCGACAGCTGGCTCTGCTGTCTTCATTGATGAAGACAGCAGATCCGGCTGTCGAAACGTCGTGTTTTTACAACACCATCCGGCTGGACACCCGAGAGGATTTTATTGCATTAATAAGCCGTGAAAGTCTCCACTCACACATCAAATAGATTCATATTTGTCAAATAAACGTCAAAACAAAAACTTCTGCTTGTTTTGCTTTCAACTCACGAAGTATTAAAGACGTAATTGATTTTTGTATTTATTATAAAATAGATATGGGGGACAATTTTCAAGTTCCTAGGTAGAAGCAGTTTTGAGATAGACCTGCTAGAAAAAATAGTAAAAGCACTGAAAACAATGAGTATCGCTCACCTCTTTTATTTTCCACGGAATTAAAAAAAAAAAAAAAAAAAAAAAAGTTTTTCAGCTCTCTTTCTGACGACCTCTAATCATCTACTCCCCACTCGCCTGGGCAGAAGCAAAATATATTTTCGACCCTTTTTAGTAGACATAATTTTACAAAAATTGAAATATGCTATTAGGATTTGGGTTAACGAAACCCATAACACGTGGAAATTTGAAACTAGTCTCTCGTTTACGAGCTAGATGCCTGTAACAGACGGACATACAGCGAAGCGACAGCAAATAGGGCTTTGGGTAAACAATTCTAAAATTATATTTTTTTTTTGCTTCTAGCTTTACGCCTCATCGACGTCGAGGTCATTATAAGTGGCAAAGGACTGGAAGAAAGGAACGGGAAGGAATTTGTCCATGTAATTTTAAAGGAACCATCCTGGTATTCGCCTGGAGTGATTTGGGGAAACCATGAAAAACCCAAATCTGGATGGCCGGTCGGGGATTCGAACCCGCGTCCTCCCGAATGCGAGGTCAGAACGTTACCGCTCACACATTACTCTTGGTGAGAAAAGCCGCAGTGTTGGTTCGAGGTAAAAGAATAACAAATACAGTACAGGGAAACGGAACGAAGTAAAAAATAGGTTTACGGTATACAGTGTAAAGTTTTAGATAACTGATGGGTGAAAAATAGTATAAAATCTTAGAAAGAGAAGGGGAAATACGTTTAACATTTATCCAACTAGTATGAAGATATGGGATCAACATTATAACTAAACAGACCACAGCATCAACGTAGCAAAAACGACAAAAATAATAATAAATCACCAATCATATCGGAAAGATGGCGTAAAAACTTGGAAAGCTGATAGGTCGAGCGAAGAAAAAGTATACGTACTTTGAACCAATCGCTGTGTCCAATAAGAAGATATATTAACACAAAGAATAACTTGTTATAAAACAACTAAGAATCTTTTGAGACATTTGATGCAAAAATATTGGAAGTCATCAAACAACGAAGAAAAAATGGAAGGCCTAGAGATGGAGTATGATAGATGACCATGTTAAGTGTACAATCAATCAGAAAAAACAAAAAAAAACTTTCACAAAATGGAAAAATAAATAACGGTAATGACTGAAAAAAAGTAAATTGTAGTGGTACAGACACGTAATGAGAATGATTGAATAATAAAGGTGACGGAAATCTACACCCCAACGGAAAGCAGGAAAAGAGAACAGCTGTGAATAAAATCAGTCTGATGTTGAATGTGGTACTCTCCATAATGTTATGACTTGGATGCTGATGGACTGCCTCTAGGTAGAATACGGGTTTACGTCTCTTCAGTTGCTTGCAGGTTATCGAAACGTTCCACAGAATCAAATAATTGTAAACGTAGTTAAATTTTTGCTTTAAACATGAAACCAGGCAAACAAGTAAATAAACGAAAAAAAAAGTATTTGGCACAATCAGTGCGCTGATACTGTCGTATCTTCATGCAAGTATTAAGGTATAGCGAATCTATTAATAGAGCGCTCTAAATGCCGAAAGAGGAACATGGAATAAATAAAAATAAAAGCGAGACAAATTTATGATATGCAGTAGAAATGGAACAATACTACAGAATCGTAGGAAGATCCTGTTATTTAGGGAGACAAATGGACGAAGCAGGACTTGAATTTAAGCAAAATAGCACTAGAAAAATATCTTTCTTCAAAATGAGGAATGTATCAGTATGAAAACAATGCCAAAGAATCCAGAAGAGTGTTTCTAAACTTATGTATGGTAAACATTGCTTTCCGGACGTGTTGCTTGGATGCCAGAAATAAATCTGAAACGTTTGAAATTCCCCAAAATACTAGGATTTTGAAAATTGCGTGGCTGATAAGGTATGAAATGAGTACATTCTAAAAACGATAGATTGATAAAGGAGACTGGGGAAAATATGTTTCTTTTCAACGATATGAATTACCGACAATTATGTCATTAGGGCTGAGAGAGAATTGCTGACAAACATCCGGAAGGAAATCTACAATTGCCTCCATGACGATAAGGTTTTTGTGTTCACTTCGATTTCGGGACACCGTGGAAAATCTTAAAATGTATGGCCGGACCAGGAGTCGAACACAGGTCCTCGAGAACGACAGGGTCAAACGTTACCGCTCACCTCGCACTCGGAAAGACGCAGGTTCGATCTACGGTCCAGCCAACTAGAACTCAAACTTAGTGGTTTCCAATAATCCAACACAGACGAATGCCGGGATGATTCCTTGAAAACACAGTGACCGAATTTCTTCCCGTTTCTTGTCTGCAATCCTATCTCTCCCGTCTCTAATGGCATTGACGTTAACGAGACGTAAGGCCCTTGGTAAAAAAAAAGGTACTGAAGGTAGTTAAGGAAAATGGAAATCTTAAACGGCAACAGAAAGGACAACGATAACAGTAGTGACTAAATATTAAAATCCAGAGAGATGTTATAAAAGAAATTTTATTCAGGAAATTAAATGGCCGAAGCAAGGACAATGCCAAAAGCAGATTAGTGTACTATCAAAAAATCCATTTTGAAATGGAGAATAATTGCAACATCAAACTATAATGTAGAAATAGAAAGAAATTTCTGTAACAGTAAGGGCCAAGTATGTCGTGTGGTTGTAAATTATGAACTTCATATAGGCCAAAAAGGAGAAAAACTTCTTCAATGCACTTATCCCCCTATTTCAGGGTCGGCATTATTGAGGATGAGAAGTATTTGGGATTTGGGTGGCTTGTCGCTGACCCTGATGCTTCCCGGGGAGTAAAACAATGTTGCCATCTGGCAGCGAAACGTGTAGCTATATTATGTGTGCGCTAAGCGTATATTTGTTTGAGTAATGTGTGGATTATGAGGCGGAGATATGGCCCGGCCCAGCATTCAGGTAGGTGATTGTGGAGAAACCGCCTAAAAACCGCATTCAGGATGGCCAGTACGCCGTTGCCGTTATACCTCCACAATCAAGTGTGGTGGCGCTTTAACATGCACTTCCACACGTGATAGTGTAACAACCATGAAACAATAGTTCAGATACTCAAGATGAAGGAGCGCTTAATGCATCTCTGACATGGCAGTGCTTAGATTAACCCGGTAATCCTACAGATCTACAGATTAAGGTGGAATCCACGGCGCCCTAGCGTACTTTACATACACGAAGCCAGCTTTGTCAAAGCTGAATGCCAGCCAGGACAGGAATTTGCACCAGAGACCTTGCTTTTTTATTTGGTTTTACACCTTGTCGACGTAGATGTAATCAGAGGCGGGAAAAGACTGGTGGTAAGGAACGGGAAAGCATTCGGCCATGGCCTTTTGAAGAATCCATCCTGGCATTCACTTGGAGTGATTTTGGGAAACCACGGAAAACCGAAATCTGCATGGCCGGACGGGGATTCGCCATCGCGTCCTTCGGAGTGCAAGGTCAGAGTGTTACCGCTCACCCACCACTCTCGGTGTGACCTTGCGATTTGCAGTCAGAAATCTTGACACGGAGTCACGAGGCCACTTGTAAAAAAACTTAATTAAAAGACGCCGAAATACGAGTATATATCATTCTACAGTCAGCTGCAACACAGAACTACAGTGCTTCCACTTATGAGAATTTTTTTTATATGGCTGTTTTGGTGTTAAACAAGTTTAGAGCAGAAACCAAGTCCTTGTTTTGAAGACATGTGACTACTGTGATGTGTACTTCGTTTTATTATAAGACTGGTAACAGCAACACAGGAGTGTCGATGGCAAACTTTTTTTTTTTTTTTAATTGCTTTACGTCTCTTTTTAACATCGAGGTCTTTAGAGACGGGAAAGGATGGGGGGCAAGGATGGGGGCAAGGAATGGGAAGGAATTCGGCCATCGCCTTTTGAAGGAAGCATCCCGCATTTGCCTGGAGTGATTTGGGGAAACCATGGAAAACCCAAATCTGGATGCCTGGACGGGGATTCGAACCGCCGTCCTCCCGAATGCGAGGCCAGAACGCTAGCCTTTACACCACCACGGTGATGGCAAACTGACCCACGGTCACTGTCGCAGTCTTCGTGGGCGCCATTGCAGCTGGAAGTGCGTCATCGCCCGCTATAGCGAGCCAACATCCTGCCCGCCAAATCACGGCCTCACCTCTCTACCGCTGCCGTAGGTATATCGCCAGTTTACAACGACTTTATCGTGTCATCCGTCTGTATTTTATTTATTTATTATTTTTGTTTTTGTTTTTTACGTGAATACGATTAACGTATTTATACTTCATAGGTGAGGTGAACAGTCGACAAAACGAAATAGCGTTCTCAAAAATTGTTATAGCACGACTACTTATTGCCTATAACCAGAACTTGGGATATCGTTGCAAAGAAGACAAGTACCCGCATGACTTCCTTTATACCAAAACTCCATCTCCGTCACTTCCGGAGTATGCATGTCAAACATAGCCGTGATAACGGCTATTCGAAGCATACCGCGTATCAGTTTGAACCGGTACACTTAAATGACGGTCGTTTTGGTATCTTATGAATTTTAAACATTATAACATAGAATACTAGCCACAATTCAATTTATATCTCAGTACGGCGTAGCCAAATTTGTAAAAGTTTGGCTTACTTGTTTGTGAAAATGCGGAGGGCTAAGAACAGAAAAGTTGCAACGTTTCTCATAGAAAGGTCCTAAAGTAGACCAAAACCAATGACAACTACAGAGCGGATTCAGCTTTACAAATTAAGACAGAAATCGGCCAAAGAAAATTCCTCAGCAGAAAAATTACCTGAAGGTAAAGAACAAAATTGGACTATTGCCAACGAACAATGATATTTAAGTACGATGTAAAGATACGAGGTAAACCACGAAAGGACTTAAAATGTTAGAAGAAAGAAAGAAAATACAAGTACATTTCCTGAAATATATCTTCAAAATAAAGTGATTATCACTGAATGATATCAGGAATATAACAACGGCTGTAGCTTAACTACTATGTACTCAGCTTTTTTTTCAATTTGATGATCATCGCGATATTTTTTTAAAAAAAAAGGAAGAAAAAATTACAACACTTCAAAGAATACTTTGCCGGCTTATTCGATCACACATATTTCATTTTTTGGTGGGAGGCGTAACACGTTCCTTTTGCTTTTGTGGCATTAAGTCATACGCTAATTCTGAGACTTTAGATTCATTCATTCTTCATGTGTGTTTATCCGTTTTCGACTTATCATCTTTCATAAATAATAGGCTTCGCAAGAGGGGATACACCAAACTCTTCACGTACAGTCGGGGACAGAATTAGCGAGACCCCTCGCCTTTCGATTATGCTTCGTTCTAGACACGACTACCTCATGGGACAGTATAACTGGTAGGTGGTACACTAAATTCATGATAAAATAGACTTCTCATTCCCAGCGCTTTACCCAAGACTAAAAAAAATGAGCTTGCGCGCGAGAGACTCGCTAACGGTCAGAGGCAAAGTTCGGTGTTCTACAGTTAAAATAATCATGAGTATCCCCATTTTATTCATAATAACTATTGAAATAATTAAATAAATTAATATAGAGGAATGATACAGTTTTTTTCATAATTTTAATAGCCACTGCGTATATTTTTTTTTTTTTACTAAACTGTTGACAATTCGCTAGCAAACGAAATTCAAGATGAATACTGAAAAGAATCACTAAATTACTCACATCTAAAAATATGTGAAACCAATAATAGAGTTTGAATGGACTTAGTCACACGTTCTAACGCTGCAGCGTCATAGAACAGCGTGTGAAAAGCGTAAGTAGAAAGTACATTTACGAAAGTACTCAAAAGGTGAACTAAATCACGAAATATAAATTAGCTATTTCTACATACTTTAATAGTTCAGAATAAGAACACCTTATTTTTGTTTTCACCATATCATACTTAGGAGGTAAGCTTAACTTGATAGCAGCACTTACAGGTTCAGTAGTAATAATAATGATTAATAACAGTAAATCCGTCTGCAATGTGAATAAGCGGTATTCAGATTTTAAAGCTGGAAGAATGGAAGTAGGAAACCTTTCATGACTCCCTTTGTATCTCTCTAACACTGATACTTCTTGTCTTCCAAACCAGGTGGGTTAGGGATAACAATCTTGACTGGAATTCGGCAGGACGTGGATTCAAACCCTGTAGGACATCCACTTTCAGTTTGCCATGGTTTCTGAAAAGTTCATTCAAAAAGCCGTGGCCCAAATTCTTACCCGATTCTACTTTCCACTATTCTCAGGATTCAAATCACATAGACGTCAAAAGAGAAAAAGAAGAAGAAGAAGAAAAATAACCGAATGTGGTGGGTTATTGGTAAAACTGTGAGGAGGGCGTGGGTTCGAATCCCCGTGCGGTCATTCAGAACTGGGTTTTCGGCGGTTTCTCCAAATCACTCTAGGCGAATGCCGGAGTGATCTCGTCAAAAAATACCATTGCCGAATTACTTCCCGTTGCTTCCTCCTTAGTCCTAACCGCATCTAAATACCTCGACGTCGACGAGACATAAAGCCATAACAAAAAAAAAAAAAAAAAAAAACACATAGAAAGCTTAAAAATGACACCAAATTACTGTCAGTTATCAAGTTCAAAGACAATAGCTATTGATATTACCCCAAATCATAATGCTTATTAATAAATTCAGGAGAATGTTTTATCAATATAAAGGAAGATATTGTGGAAGTAAAGGTATCTAAATACAAACAAAAATTGAAACTCCGAAACAATATGGGGTGAAAACCCATTATTAGCCAATACAAATTGGACGTCGCGTGTCAACATGATCCAACTGACAGAGGTATCTTCTTTTAAAAAGTAAACCACCTGTAGAGACGCTGACAGGCATTATGCCGAACATGCATAAATAGGGTGCACATGAAACATTTTGCAGTTACGAGGTCATGGAAAGAGAAGGGATAAAAGTGTTGTAACTCAACGCTGTATTCATAATTATGTATTCGTCATTAATTTTTTTTTCTCTCTTTTAGTAAATTACATCTCTTCATTTCTAATTCAAAATGCTCTCAAAGCATCTTGAAAATGTTCTATCTCGTAGTATTTGCATGACGGAATTAATTCATTAATATTGTGTATTCATCGGGCATTAAAAAAATTAAATAAAAATAAACCTCCAAGGGTACTTGTGTTAAATTGATCTGCTTCAGTCTTTGGATTAAAATATTTTGGTCTTTACTCTGGTAAAAGAATGTGGAAACGTGATTACATTAACGATGACTAACACAAATGTTAAATCCAAGGTTCTTCAGACATTTCCGCGAGCGATTTTCCTCAACCTTATTTACCTGCTCCGGCAGTCACTTCCTGATCGCCGTACAGGTCACATCGGTCCGCGAGCGCGCTAGTCAGTCCGAATTGTTTACCTTGTGCGACTACGGAAAGTGTTTGTACCGTCGTGATAAAAGTATATTTAAAACTTATAAAGTGCAACAAGTAGTGAACGAATAGCTTGTGGTAAAACTGTAAGATGTCTGGCCCGTTAGACACGGGGCAGACTATTAAGTCGGCGTTAGAGACGTGTTATGTCAATGAACCAGCATTACCTATACAATCAGTAAACTACCCAATAAGGGAAACATGTGAGCTTCAGATAGAGAACAGTATGCAAGCACATACTCCTAGTGTGGAGGAAGGAGAACAACAGCCGTTTATCCAACAACCTCATCTACAACAACTACCAACAACAGCAGCACCAACAACCGCAGCACCTACAGCAACAACAGCTGCATCAACAATTACAACAACTGCAGCAAAATCAGCAGCATCAGCAGTTCCAGCAACATCAACCGCAACATCCGCAGCAACAGCAGCAACATCCAGGACAACAAGAGCAGCAGCATCTACCGCTGCTGGAAATGGAGGTGGGGCAGAGTGAGCCCTACTGATTGACTCACATATGACTTCTGGACCCATTCTGCACCAGATGCCTCGCAAAGGAGAAATGGAAAAAAGTTTAGGTGAGTCCAACAAATCAGCAAAGCGGCGTTGTGTAGAGAAACAGGAAACGGGGAAGGACACGGTTGATTTACAACAAATTAGTCAGATGGAAGAAAGCGGTGAAGTGGGGTCACCAGTCTCAGCTGAGCCCGACATAGCTTCCCCCCCATCCCCAGATCGCTCCGAGTTGAACCAGACGCAGCCTCATACGTCAACCCAGACATTCCGTAGTAAAGACAATAGATATAGTAGTACAGATAATGGTCCGTATTACATCTTTATAGAAAGCTTGGACAGAAACGTTGCAAAATTGCACCCAATGGCGATAGGAAAATTTTATTTCAATATAATAATTCATACAAAAGGGACATCATTAACATCTCTACTGTTGGAAGAAACAGGCTTAAAATAGAAACTAGATCAGCGGCTGCAGCCAATTCCATAGTCCAACTTGATACTCTGAAAACTAGAAATATAGAAGCATACATACCAAACTTTTTGATTAAAAAACAAGGCATTATTAGGAATGTCGATATTTCGCTAAGTGAAGAAGAACTACAAGAAGAAATAGTTTCCCCTTTTCCTGTTGTTCGCATAAAACGCTTTACCAAAAGATCACAGAGGAATGATGAGCGAGTGAACCCCATCCCGGTCTGCCTAGTCACCTTTCGCGCACAAACTCTGCCCTCACATGTGACTATACTGGGCACACGTTGTTCGGTGGAACCGTACGTCGCCCCAGTTATCCAGTGCGGGAACTGTTTACGCCTCGGTCACAGACAGGAGCAATGCAGGACTCGTGAACCCCGTTGTAGTAGATGCGCTGGCTTTCACTTGGTAACACAATGTAGCAATACGACAGCCGTTTGCTGCGCCCTCTGTAGCGGCCACCATTACGCGACAGACAGAAGCTGCCCAATATATCTGAAATATCGGGAAACAAAAGTAGCATCAGCACACACAACAAGCAACATGGGCCCTAATATAGAACAGCGAGCGAGAGGGTATGCTCAAGTGACCCAAACCCCGATACCGATTAGTAGCTATACAGAATTCCCACCCTTAACACCACAACAACAGCAACAACCGATCTATCTGCAAATGTCACATCAGACAAGGACTCACAAAAGGCAGCAAGATTCAGGCAGGACATCAGCAATGCAAATCATTGGAGACAAAATAAACAAACCACAAACAAATTTCTTACTTACCCCAGAAGGGAATCGGGTGGAGCCGACGGAAACCATAGCGACACACAATAACAGAGAACAACAATCTTGCCCCTCAGGGAGTATCCCAGGCTTGACTCAACACTGCGAAAATCAGGGATTTCCAGATCGTAGTAGGGCATACAAAACAACCTACCAAAGGAACAGAACACAGGATTACCGGGAGCTATGGTATCAATCACCACAACTGCCGCTATCGCCTATAGGCCAAAACCCTTACCCTCCCAAGGTACAAAACCATGTAAACCCTCCTAGCAATACAAACGGCAAAAATAAATTAATAGAAGGAATCTTTAAGTTAATTGTGGAAGTAGCTAGACACATAACAAACAGTGGCATAGAAACTCTACAACTGGACGAGATTAGAAAGTCTATAGAGATATTAGTACAGCCCAGTTATACAGAGCCACAGTACTAAAGGGGTTTAAGAGAACTTTAATCAGGAATCCATAAGACACAAGACTTAATCAATGGCTCACACTTCGACCAACCCTCCACAACAACAGAGGAAATTGCACCGGGGCAGGAGCAGTGAAGCAGAACCCTTTCAGACAACTTCAAACAAAAAACCGAAAATCAAGATACTACAATGGAACGCCCGGTCAGTCAAAGCAAATCAGGAATCGTTGCAACGGGAACTTAGCGTAAACAACATATCTATCGCAGCGTTAACAGAAACATGGCTCAAACCAGAGACAAATATGTTCATCAAAGGTTACCATCTTGTACGTAAAGACAGAGAAGACGGGAAAGGAGGAGTAGCTATACTGATTCATACATCTATTCACTTTACACCAATCCATATAGATCATACACAAATAAACTCATTCCAAGCAGTAGCAATTGCAATGCGAAGCCACAATAAGGATTTAACTATTGTCTCAATATACTGCCCACCTAAATCCAAAATCAAATCCAGCGAGTGGCGCGCCCTCCTACAGCAATTTGAAGAACCATACCTGATATGTGGTGATTTTAATACACATCATACGTCTTGGGGATGTGAATGGAATGATGTATTTGGGGAATCCCTTCTAGAAATCATAGACGATTTCAACTTATGCATCCTAAACGATGGATCTCCAACCTTGGTACCCAAACCTGGCTTACGGAAATCTGTAATAGATTTAACAATTTGCTCTCCGTCACTGGCCACGGAATTTCACAGGGAAAATATTCAACAGGTATGGGGATCAGACCATTTCCCCATTATAATGACAACCAAACAGCTAGAGACACCACAACTTATCCTTCCCACCACCAATGGAACACACGAAAAGCAAATTGGGTCAAGTACAGCCAAATAATTGAAGGAAAACATAGATAGGGTGGGTACCGCCAAAACAACTAGCCAGAAATATCAGGAATTTCTAACGTCATAAATAAAGCGGCAGCAAGATCGATTCCTCAGCACAAACCAAGATCTACGGAAAAACACATCCCCTCGCCTTGGTGGAATGAAGATTGCTCCAGAGCGGTAGCAAAAAGAAAGCTAGCATTCACAAGATACAAACACGAAGCTACTTGGGAAAATTACTTAAAATACAAAAAGACAGAGGCCGAAACAAAAAGAATATTAAAAGAAAAGAAAAAGATGTGTTGGAGAGAATTCTGCAACAATCTAAACAGTAAAGCACCAATGAGCTCAGTATGGCGCATATCAACAGACTAAGAAAAAAACCGGAGAGTCCCAAAAATCGACATCAAATTGGATAGAAGAATTCGCAAACATACTAGCTCCGCCAACGGTACCACCCGGCCTACAGACCCACCAATCTATGACAAAGAAGAACATGAAACTAAACATACTAGAAGTGCCGTTCTCGATGGAAGAGCTGGAATTGGCCCTTAAAACGGTTCAAACACGGCACCTGCATAGACAGCATACAGTATTCCATGCTGCACCATCTCCCACACCGCGCTAAGGTAGTCTTACTCCAATTACTAACGAAGATTCTGGGCCAAAAGCGAGATCCCAAAACAATGGACAACACAAATTATTATCCCAGTGCACAAACCTGGCAAGGAAATAAATAGTGCTAACTCATACCGCCCAATTGCGCTATCTTCATGTATAGCAAAAACCCTAGAACGCATCATAAAAATGAGACTGGAATGGTGGCTGGAACACCATGGCACGTTGCCTGAGACTCAATTTGGATTCAGAAAAGGAAGGAGCACAACGGACGATCTCAGCATACTTACCCTTGATATTGAACAGGCATACATTAATAAAGGCTACCTAACGGCCATATTTCTGGATATATCAGCAGCCTATGATAACGTACATATTCCAATATTAATCGAGAAGCTGAGAAAATTGGGTCTGCCCGATATATACTTACGCGGGATTTATAATCTGATCCATCTCAGAACTGTCTACATCCGACTGCAAGACAATTCCTTATACGGTCCTCGAGTGATATCAAAGGGATTACCACAAGGGGCAATCCTAAGTCCCATACTGTATACCATATACACTGCAGACATAGAAAATCTATTTAGTCCATCAATAAGGGTCCTGCAATTTGCCGATGACGTGTGTATATACACCGTGTCACCTTCTTATGGAATAACTTCAGGAGATTATACGAAGCGGCTATCAAGCTTCATGAGTGGGCTCAAAACTTAGGTTTAACCATATCATCTACGAAATCATCAGTAGTGATCTTTACTCGGAAACAAAGAATATATCGAGAATCTGAGATACAATTGGGCCCATACTCTTTCACAGTACGATCATCGGTCAGGCATCTCGGCCTATATATAGATAGTAAACTGTCATGGAAGAAACACATAGAGCACATTATATCCAAAACCGAACGGCTTCTCAATATCTTAAGAGCCATAACGCGCATATGGTGGGGAGCGGACCCAACTATTCTTCTCAACTTATACAGAGCTATTATACGACCTGTCTTCGATTACGGAAGCCCTATCTTTGGAAATGCACCCAAATATATCCTCCGAAAACTGGATATAGTACAATATAAGGCGATCCGACTATGCTTAGGAGCCATGAAATCCTCCCCTACAAATGCCTTACTAGCAGAGGCTAGGGAAATGCCACTGGAAATACGACGCCATCTCTCATCCAGCGTATATCTAACGAGACGAGCATCTCTAACAAATCACCCCGTGATACAAAGAGTAATAAAATATATATCATTACAGGAAAGAAGAGATATAGCCACCAGACTCCGAATGCCCATGTTAGCACAGTGCTTCACCAAATAAAACACATGATACCATTAGTTTCTCAAGGGGACACAATTCCCCTGTTCTCATTTCACTATAATACCCTGAGATATAAACCAAATATATTCTACCTACCAGACTGGATCGCTAAAAGCAGCTCAGCAAATACCATGACAAACAGTTTTTTGAAACAAACCTGGCCAGATTTTGTACAAATCTATACGGACGGTTCCAAAACCACGGACGCAGTCGGATATGCCTATTTCTGTCCTTCCTTTCACGAATCGAAGAGAGTGCGTTTACCAGCTGAAACATCGATATATACGGCCGAAACATTAGCTGTTAGAGAAGCTATTAATTACGGAAAAGAACGCTACAACAAAATACTGGTTCTAACAGATTCCAAAAGCGTGGCGCAAAAACTCGAGAACTCAAAACAGCGGAATGGACTGAAAAAAACCTCTATTAGAGATACTAAACTTAATGTACACAGCTTCGACAGAGAATAAGGAGATACACGTGTTATGGATAAAGGGGCATGCCTGTATTCAGCATAATGAAACAGTCGACCGCATAGCCAAGGCAAGCCCAATAGAGGAAGATATACGATACGTTCAACTTCCACATACAGATTTCATATCTATTATTAAAAAAGAGGCTTTTCGAATCTGGTCCAATTCATGGACTACTACACAATGCGAAAGAGGAAAATATTACTCACAAATCCAACCTAATATTCCAACTAAAGTATGGTTCGGGAATTCCACACTAAGTAAAAGGCATAAAACTTCTATTATTCGAATGAGACTGGGACACGGATGTTACCCTCAACACCTATTCAAAATCGGAGTGGAACACTCCCCGTTTTGTCCGGAGGACCAAGAAGAGATATCAGATATAAATCACATAGTCCTGGCCTGCAGCCGCAACCTGTTACCCACAAAAAACCTATACACAAGTCTGGTAAAGATTAAAATTCCCCTTCGAGTCTCCGTACCTGTCCTGCTCAATTCAAAACGACAAGATGTATACAAGGCGATTGCTATTTTTCTTAGTGAAGAAACATCAAATTGTAATGTATAAAACGTTGCACGCAACCATAAAGTCGGCTAGCTCATATGAGTGTGTAATATAAGGATATTTACAATGCAAGAGCCTCACTTAATATATTCATTACAAAAGAAACAAGACAAAAAATAATAGTAAAGATTAGGGGGAAAACACGGTAAAGCCAATTCAAACAATGTTTATTCTAAACCATCACTCTTGTGTATATTCTGTATTAACCGAATAAAGCTCCTCTGTTATGTAAATAAATCCAAACTTGTTTAAATCTTTTAAATTGTATAAATATAACAATAAGAGAGGAAGTATACTTCCTATTATATATAAAAGCTCAAATGGCATTAATATAGATATTTAGGGAAATATAATTAAGAGCCATTTATTTAATAAATATAGTTAACCATTATATAAATGTAAATCACAATTACAGACATGTGTCGACTTACAAAGAATTATGTAACTTTAGTATCAAGCTGTAAAAAGAAGTAAAGATAACAAGCCTGAAATGTATATAAGAATTGTAAAACTAGAAGATGCCTGTATGGTCGGCAAGACCAAAGGCCTATAAAATAAATTTAAAAAAAAAAAAATTTACCTGCTCCGTGTTTATCCCTCAACGTTGAATCTGACACAGCTCAAGAGAGCAAATCACTATGGGAGAATAGAACACATATCCGTTACGAACCATCGTTTTCTGAACTTAACAATAACATAAAGTAATGTTGCCATTGTTGTTATCGAAGACGCGACGATGTTCGTGCCACTACAGATTTCAGAATCACATTTAGTTGGATGTTCCACATAGCAACCACAGGCAGCTAGATGTTATTTTTCAGATAAGTATGATTAGCCTTTTATGAATCCGTAATATTCCACTTTAAAAAGAAATCACCAATTATCTTCAATACACATAGAGATTTAGAAATTTCAGCTGCATATGAAGTTTGCGGACATCGCTAATTGTTTGACTAACTAATAAAAATCTTTTCTCATTGCTTTCTTTCCTATAAACTTTCACGTTTGGCTTCGTGGTAAGAATAATTATGAAGCAGGCTCAATTCCCTGTTCGGGTATCCAGAGTTTAGTTTTCCATAGATTCGCAAAATCAATCGAGACGAACGCTGGGAGGGTTTCTTCAAAGGCAATGACCGAAGTCCTTCCCATTTTTGTCTCCAATCCACTCCTATCTTTAATGACTTAGATGTAAACGAGGCGAAAGCCTTAAGCACAAAATAAAGGCAAGTAACAGAAGAAGCAATGTGTGGTTTTCAGAGGAGAAATCTAAATTCCTCAGTACTATTGATCGGTACTACCATAACTCCTCTCTGCGCCACTTGTTTTCAAACTTCAGTCTGCGAGAGTGTGTTTCGTTGCACCAACGAAAATGAATCACTTAAGTGACGCTGATAAGGGGGCAATTATTGCTCTACATGAAGAAGGGCACTCAAACAGTTCTGTTGCAAGAACCTTGGGGATCCACAAATCCACCGTGGCAAGATGGATACGGAGATATGAAGATGAAGGAAGTGTCTCAGAACGGCCCCACACAGGTGCTAGACGAAAAACAACATCTGACCAGGATCGAAAAATTGTTAGACTTTGCCATAATTTGCAAATAATTAATACTTCTTTTTTTTTTTTTAAATAAAAAAATAAAAATAAAAAAAATCTTGCCAATATCAGTGTGGATTAAACCAAAAGCACTTGCCACCACGATTTAATCACAAAAAATTTCTCAAATAAAAATAATTACATGTCTGTGGTGTGTTTTGAACCTACTCGCTGTTAGATTTATCTTATTCAACTGTCGACTACGCTAGCGGAGGGACTAGGATGCTACTTCCACGTGTGAAGAGTCGCCAGTTTCGTGTTATTTTTTCCTTAGGGCTGGTCGATGTCGAAATCATTAGAGGGAGGAAAATGACTGGGGACATCGATCGGGAAGGAATTCAGCCATGGCATTTTTATGGAACCATACCGGCACTCACGTGATGATTTCCATTAATCATGCGATATCGAAATCCGGATGGACGGATGAAGATTTGAATCCGTGTCCTCCCGAATGAGAGGTTTGAGCGTTACCGGAACTCTCGGTCACTGGTGCGATTCCGGCCTGGGGCATGAGTGTTAAAGTAAGTGTTTTGTATGATGTGTCCTCTTTCACTTGTATGTGCAAAAAGCATTTGGAAATACGTCAGTACACAGAATGATCACAAAAAAGGATTAGCTAGATGAATGGCTATCGGCGGGAATGTCATTAAAATTTTAAGATAATGTTATTGAACCAAAAGGCGATAAGCCGCCTTCAAAAATCTCTCTCAGATCCACCCCGCCTGACAGTAAAATAATTTTTATTTGGTGCCAGCTATTGGCTGAGTACTAAAATGAGTTTACGGGCATTAAGATAAAAATATTTGAAAGTAGATGGACTGTAGTGCAGTTCTTTAGTACACCCGGAGCAGTTTTTAATTTCAGTTGAATGTATCGAATGTGATCTCTTTATCACTATGTGTGTTTATTATATGAGAAGAATTGACTCGAGGATATTGCAGCTTAGAGGTGAGGACGAAATAACCGATGTAACAAACGTTTTGAGGAAGTGATTATTTACCAGTGGCTCTGAGGAAGCGAAGAACTCTAATAAGTTGTGTGAATATTATCATATGTGCTCGAAATATGTCCTTTTTCGAATGACGAGCATCTATAAACACAGCGACAGCCATTTGCCCAAAATAACAGATACAACTTAACTTCATAGTTAAAGGACCGATGAAAGTGTTGAAAAATAACATTGAACTAATGCGTATTAGTCATTACAAATTTCGGAAATTACTCCTCGGCTGCAAAATACTGTCATTGCATCTTGTAAATGTTCTACTCGTACTGTTTGACTATCAAACGAATCAATTAATATTCTATAAAATTGGCGCTATTTCTTAAAAACTGTAAGTCCACGTTACGGAAAATTGATCTGTCTCCATTTGCTGATTTGAATATTATATGACCTTCGTTGTCTATAAGTATACAGCCTGCGTCAGTATATGACTACTGTGTTAGGCAATCCTTATAATGTGATGATAGCATTTTAACCACTACACTGCTAGAGCTAGTTTAAGCGTCTTGATCGGGACTGTAGTGAAGGAATTATTGATCATGGCTGCGGTCATGGTTTGCTAACACGTATGACAATTCCGAAGGCCCAAAGAAAAGGAAATTATCAGACGTTTCAGGAATTTGATTTTCCTTATCCCCCTTCCACTACCCTGCGTCTGAGCATTTTGTTGGGCACAGTTCAACAGAAGGAAGAATTATTCAGGTATATAAAACGGTATATACATGAGAAAGCAGGGGTTTCTGATCTTTTTTTTTAAAAAAAATCTTTATAGCTTTACCCCTTCTTGAAGTTGAGGTCATTGGAGACGGGAACTGAGTGTAATTAATATCTTAAATCTCTAGTGGATCAAATATTTCTGCATCTACTACTACATTGCAGGATAGGTATTTTAAATAAAATCTATAGTCGAGTAAGGCTGTAATGATTATTCCTGAATGTTTACTTGTATATTTATTTCAGAAAAACTGAGCGTGGTGGGTGAGGGGTAATGCTTTTGCCTCCATTCCAGAGGACACGGAATCAAATCCTCGTCCGCCCATCGATATTTGGCTTTTCTACAGATTCTCCAAATCACTTCAGCGAAAATCGGGAAGGTTCCTTCAAAGGCACGTTCTTTGCCCCACTCAATTCCCGAATCCAATGACCTCAACGTCAAAGAGGAGTAAAGCTAGAAAGAAATTTTAAATATGTTCAGATATCCCTGGTTTCTCACTTATATACAGTTCTATACCTGAATAATTCTACTCATTTAAAACTACCATGTGCGAGGACGGATTGGAATCGGCGACCTTTAAAATGCGAAGATAGCATTCTAACCACTACACTCCTAAGGCCTGTTTAAGTGTCTTGGTCCGGACTCCAGGGAAGGAATTTGTGAACAATTCAGCGGTCATGGCTTGCTTACACGGATGACATTTGCGAAGGTCCACAGAACAAGGAAATTTTCAGACATTTCAGGAGCTTTGATTTTCTTCATCCTCCTTATACTGCTCTGAGTCTGAGCATGTTACTGGACACAGTTCACCATACGCAAGACCTTGTTCTCGTAAGCGCCTTATGATGGTTTTAGTGCTTATGTCAAGCCTTAAGCTATTCCTCAACTGCAATGCACTAAGGAAAGGGTGGCTATGGCAAAGTCTAACAATTTTTCGATCCTGGTCAGATGTTGTTTTTCGTCTAGCGCCTGTGTGGGGCCGTTCTGAGACACTTCCTTCATCTTCATATCTCCGTATCCACCTTGCCACGGTGGATTTGTGGATCCCCAAGGTTCTTGCAACAGAACTGTTTGAATGCCCTTCTTCATGTAGAGCAATAATTGCCCCCTTATCAGCGTCACTTAAGTGATTCATTTTCGTTGGTGCAACGAAACACACTCTCGCAGACTGAAGTTTGAAAACAAGTGGCGCAGAGGACGAGGAAGTCATCTGGCGATGTGTATTTCCTTGTATTACGACTACGAAATCGTTTGTCATAGTACCCAAGACAGAATTGTATCCGCAATTGATATTTCGTAACTATTCAATTTTCCGTCAAGAATAATGCTAATTTTGGATTTTTACATAGTGATAAAGGCACATTACATATTTCATATTGGTGTGTGAATATATGTTAAACACCAGGTAACGTGATGCGATGCAAATTAATGTAACAAGAATTGACTATGAACCCTAATCCATCTAGCAACTCAGAATGTTTTTGAGTTATACAAATTAAATCCTTCAGAAGTCGATGAAAAACTTTTTATGAATGAAACATCTGCCATTCGTGTAAGAATCACATATTTGTGAATACGGTATTCCGATTTCAAACGATCATATTTGCTCTATATTTTAATTTTAACTTTTGCAGTTATGGTAGTACCGTTCGATAGTACTGAGGAATTTTAGATTTCTCCTCTGAAAACCACACATTGCTTCTTCTGTTACTTGCCTTTATTTGTGCTTAAGGCTTTCGCCTCGTTTACATCTAAGTCATTAAAGATAGGTGTGGATTGGAGACAAAAATGGGAAGGACTTCGGTCATTTCCTTTGAAGAAACCCTCCCAGCGTTCGTCTCGATTGATTTTGCGAATCTATGGAAAACTGAACTCTGGATACCCGAACAGGGAATTGAGCCTGCTTCATAATTATTCTTACCATGAAGCCAAACGTGAAAGTTTATAGGAAAGAAAGCAATGAGAAAATATTTTTATTAGTTAGTCAAACAATTAGCGATGTTCGCAAACTTCATATGCAGCTGAAATTTCTAAATCCCTATGTGTATTGAAGATAATTGGTGATTTCTTTTTAAAGTGGAATATTACGGATTCATAAAAGGCTAATCATACTTATCTGAAAAATAACATCTAGCTCCCTGTGGTTGCTATGTGGAACATCCAACTAAATGTGATTCTGAAATCTGTAGTGGCACGAACATCGTCGCGTCTTCGATAACAACAATGGCAACATTACTTTATGTTATTGTTAAGTTCAGAAAACGATGGTTCGTAACGGATATGTGTTCTATTCTCCCATAGTGATTTGCTCTCTTGAGCTGTGTCAGATTCAACGTTCAGGGATAAACACGGAGCAGGTAAATAAGGTTGAGGAAAATCGCTCGCGGAAATGTCTGAAGAACCTTGGATTTAACATTTGTGTTAGTCATCGTTAATGTAATCACGTTTCCACATTCTTTTACCAGAGTAAAGACCAAAATATTTTAATCCAAAGACTGAAGCAGATCAATTTAACACAAAGTACCCTTGGAGGTTTATTTTTTATTTAATTTTTTTTAATGCCCGATGAATACACAATATTAATGAATTAATTCCGTCATGCAAATACTACGAGATAGAACATTTTCAAGATGCTTTGAGAGCATTTTGAATTAGAAATGAAGAGATGTAATTTCTAAAAGAGAGAAAAAAAATTAATGACGAATACATAATTATGAATACAGCGTTGAGTTACAACACTTTTATCCCTTCTCTTTCCATGACCTCGTAACTGCAAAATGTTTCATGTGCACCCTATTTATGCATGTTCGGCATAATGCCTGTCAGCGTCTCTACAGGTGGTTTACTTTTTAAAAGAAGATACCTCTGTCAGTTGGATCATGTTGACACGCGACGTCCAATTTGTATTGGCTAATAATGGGTTTTCACCCCATATTGTTTCGGAGTTTCAATTTTTGTTTGTATTTAGATACCTTTACTTCCATATCTTCCTTTATATTGATAAACATTCTCCTGAATTTATTAATAAGCATTATGATTTGGGGTAATATCAATAGCTATTGTCTTTGAACTTGATAACTGACAGTAATTTGGTGTCATTTTTAAGCTTTCTATGTGTTTTTTTTTTTTTTTTTTTTTTTTGTTATGGCTTTATGTCTCGTCGACGTCGAGGTATTTAGATGCGGTTAGGACTAAGGAGGAAGCAACGGGAAGTAATTCGGCAATGGTATTTTTTGACGAGATCACTCCGGCATTCGCCTAGAGTGATTTGGAGAAACCGCCGAAAACCCAGTTCTGAATGACCGCACGGGGATTCGAACCCACGCCCTCCTCACAGTTTTACCAATAACCCACCACATTCGGTTATTTTTCTTCTTCTTCTTCTTTTTCTCTTTTGACGTCTATGTGATTTGAATCCTGAGAATAGTGGAAAGTAGAATCGGGTAAGAATTTGGGCCACGGCTTTTTGAATGAACTTTTCAGAAACCATGGCAAACTGAAAGTGGATGTCCTACGGGGTTTGAATCCATGTCCTGCCGAATTCCAGTCAAGATTGTTATCCCTAACCCACCTGGTTTGGAAGACAAGAAGTATCAGTGTTAGAGAGATACAAAGGGAGCCATTCTTCCAGCTTTAAAATCTGAATACCGCTTATTCACATTGCAGACGGATTTACTGTTATTAATCATTATTATTACTACTGAACCTGTAAGTGCTGCTATCAAGTTAAGCTTACCTCCTAAGTATGATATGGTGAAATCAAAATTAAGGTGTTCTTAGTCTGAACTATTAAAGTATGTAGAAATAGCTAATTTATATTTCGTGATTTAGTTCACCTTTTGAGTACTTTCGTAAATGCACTTTCTACTTACGCTTTTCACACGCTGTTCTATGACGCTGCAGCGTTAGAACGTGTGACTAAGTCCATTCAAACTCTATTATTGGTTTCACATATTTTTAGCTGTGAGTAATTTAGTGTTTCTTTTCAGTATTCATCTTGAATTTCGTTTGCTAGCGAATCGTCAACAGTTTAGTAAAAAAAAAATACGCAGTGGCTATTAAAATTATGAAAAAAAACCTGTATCATTCCTCTATATTAATTTATTTAATTATTTCAATAGTTATTATGAATAAAATGGGGATACTCATGATTATTTTAACTGTAGAACACCGAACTTTGCCTCTGACAGTTAGCGAGTATCTCGCGCGCAAGCTCATTTTTTTTAGTCTTGGGTAAAGCGCTGGGAATGAGAGGTCTATTTTATCATGAATTTAGTGTACCACCTACCAGTTATACTGTCCCATGAGGTAGTCGTGTCTAGAACGAAGCATAATCGAAAGGCGAGGGGTCTCGCTAATTCTGTCCCCGACTGTACATCCCTATTGTGAGTCTAGACTCCAGAGCGACCTTTACTGATCACACCAAGATCACATGCTATATTAAGTATCCAAAAAAAGTACTGGTAAATCCATTGCTTTATAGACTGCAAACTCCGTTAGTCTGGTCTATTTTTCATAAATTTTCTTCAGTGCCATACATTTGTCTTTGATGATCTTGTATGTAAAATCGTTATAAACTTAGTATGTATAAAAGTAATAGACCTTAGTACAATTTTAAGCGTGCGATAGTTGCCTATATCCCGATTGGAAAATACCGTCAAATGGGAACAGAATTCAGGCCAAGCAAAATACTATACCCAGATGTGATCCATTCTCAAAGACATCTATTTTAACCGAGCGTGGTGGGTGAGTGGTAACACTCTGGCCTCGCATTTGGGATGACGCAGGTTCGAATCCCCGTCTAGCCATCCAGATCTGGGTTTTCCATGGTTTCGCCAAATTACTCCAGGCGAATGCCTGGATAGTTCCTTCGAAAGGTCATGGCTGGCTGAATTCCTTCCCGTTCCTTGTTCAAAGTCTTTTCCAATCTCCAATGACGTCGAAAAAGCGTAAAGCCATAAGCAAAAAAGAAAGCCTTCCTTAAATCCTTTGCTCAGCGGTAGGATCGCCAGATATGCATGTGTTTCTGACGGAAATACTTCTAAATGATTAACTATATTTTTCAAGGTGCTATACTTTTTGAACTGAAAAGCTAACATGTTTCGGCCGCGTAAAGGGTTGTCCGTTCGAGTCTTGCCATGGACGTGGTTGGTTTAAGTGAGTGTTATGTTTGTATTCTCATGTCCTCAGATGGCTTAGTACAAAAAAAAATTCAAAAACAAAAATTCTTCGTAATCTGGTCAAATTTATTTTTCTCCATATTTAAGTTACAGCCTGCGTCTTTAAGTGGGTAGTCTTGATATAATGTAATCTTTATTTTCATCTAGTTTTTTTCCTTCCTCCGTATTCTTTACCGAGAAATCAACCAATAACCCCTCATGTATTAAAAAGTAACCCACCATCGTATCGTCTCTCTTTGTAAGTCTATTCCTTCTACCCACATCATTTCCAAACTTTGTTTATTTTGTAGTTTATTGGTTTACTGAATTTCAAACATCATTCAGAACCAATTTTCAGATTCTAACTAACCATAGTATCTTCAATATTTGTTTCTACCCCTACCATTTCCAAACCTTCTTCATTTTGCACTCTATTGGTTCACTGAATTTCCAGCATCATTCAAAAACCATTGATCAGATTCTCATAATTTTCTTACTTCTTTGATTAAAGAATTATATGACCTAATAAAATTTCTACCGACTTAAAGGTAGTTTTAAAGCAGAATTGTTTGTAGTTATAATTTGGTTCTTATGTTGTTCTTCTTTAGGCATTTTGTTGTAATTTTAATTTCAAAATAACGAATTTCTATTGATGTTTCTGATCAACTCGTTCCTATGTTGACATTTGCTCCACAACCTTGTTTACCGCCATGAAAACTCCACAATATAGCAATTAACAGCATATATAAAACAAAACTGAACTAAACATTTGGAGATGCGGACTAATCTTTTGGCTTTACGCCTAGTCGAGGTCATTAGAGACAGGAAAGGACTGGGAACAACGAACGGCAATTAATTCGGCCATCACTTGTTTTGAAGAAGTGGAGTGATTTGAGGAAACCACTGAAAACCGAAATCTATATGGCCGGACGAAGATTCGATCTTGCGTGAGGCCAGAGCGTTACCACTCGGTAACTCAGTTATAGTGGGCATTATATAAGCTAACCAAGAGATGGTTGCATTCTACTGCAGAAGACAAGCTAACCCGGTGTCGTCTCAGATTTAGGATCGCCGCTTCCTTCGCTCCGTGCAAAAACAACGTGGCTCGGTCCAGGGGGTGGGGGGTGGCTGGAAGGCTACGCTGGGCTACGTGAGGGGAGGGGGGTTCTGAGACAGGCCACGTAGCTTTCCTAACATAACATTTTTCACAGTTAAAATGAGGAACAGAAGACACAACAGCATATGAATAATTATTTCCCTCAGTTAATTATCTCCATATGTAATTTATGATAGTCTTACGAGAGTGGTTTATGCACGCTCCCTTTACAGAATACGCACATAGTATTTGAACAATCTTATCATTATTCAGGGGTGTAAGGGTTTGGGAGAGACTATACTAGTCTTTTCCAACCAAATGTCAACCTCTCATTCACGGACGAGACTCTGGCGACTGAAAGATTCCCGGTATAAGGAGTCACCCACTGCTTGCCAACGACCTCCGAAAGGAGGGAGGAAGAGCGGGGTTGGCAACGGCCCCTAAAGGCGGATGAATCAGAAATGTACAACGGCATGGGAGTAGATGTACAAAACCGATTCTGGGACAAAAGATCTTAAGCCGGCCCCGGAAGAGACTCCACTCGTCCGCGTGACGTCACAGTTGCATGGCGGGAAATTCTAATGGACCATTGGCGGCCAAGGTCGTATGACGGTGGATCGTTAGTTCTTTGGCCGGCCGCCCAGATGGCAGCACCGGGTGGGCTTGCGCTGGACCGTTAGTTTATTTGGTGGCCGCTAGATGGCAGCCACCGTTAGTTCTTTGACCGACTGCTAGATGGCGC